>PIJE02001771.1:0-15877 GCA_002895965.2 Coryphaenoides rupestris
GGTGGAGGGAACCGCGTACGGACTCAGCCGCTCCCAGCCCGTCATGAACGTGGCCGTGAAGATGCTGAAACGTAATTATTCGTCATTATTTCAATTAAGAGCGGTTGTCTGGCAACAGGAAGGTCGCCGGTTCGATCCCCGGGGCTCCTCCCCCTCCTAGCCACCGCCGTCGGTGTATGAACGGGTGAATTATAAATGCATAAATCATGAATCTGGTTGTGTTGTGTCGTTGTGTGTTTAGCCACAGCGCGGTCCAGTGAGAAGCAGGCGCTGATGTCTGAGCTGAAGATCATGACCCACCTGGGACCCCACATCAACATCGTCAACCTGCTGGGCGCCTGCACCAAGTCAGGTGAGGAAGCAGACACACACACACACACACACACACACACACACACACAGACACACACACACAGACACACACACACACACACACTAGCACTGATACGCAGACACAAACAGACACGCTGTATAATTCATGATGAGCTGATCGCTCCATAACAGCGGTTAGGCTGAGCCCTACAAATACGTACATGCAGAGATGAACTCACACACTTTCACTCACACACATGCATACACACACGCACACACACGCACGCACGCACACACTCACACACACACACACACACACACACACACACACACACACACACACACACACACACACACACACACACACACACACACACACACACACACACACCGCACACACACACACACACACACTGCACACACGCACACACGCACACACACACACACACACACACACACACACACACACACACACAGTAAGTGGCATGTGTGTGTCCAGCTGGGAGAGTGTTACCCTGGAGTTCTAATAAGGGGTTAGCTTCAAGCTCCGCACCCTTCCCCCACCAACCAATACACACACATACCACACACACACACATGCACACACACACACACACACACACACACACACACGCACACACACACACACAAACACACACACCACCTCCTCACCAGAGCTCTGCTTTTAGCCTTTACTAGCTGCTGATAAGATTAGCTAGCAGACAGACGCCAAACACAATCTCGACCTCTCTCTCTCTCTCTCTCTCTCTCTCTCTCTCTCTCTCTTGCTTTCTCTCTGTCTCTCTCGCTCTCCCTCTCTCAATGAAATCCCGCAGAGGGTTATTGTAATGGAAAATAAACATCAATGTTGCCAAAACAGTTAAGAAGTTAGGGAGAGGAAAAGGAAGCGAAACGTGCGATTAAAACGTACGACGGAAACGTGAAAATGAAAAAGTGAAACACAAAGTGAGGTAATGGTCGGGAGAGGAGACCGACTGAAACTATCCGTCCTCCCCCCGCCGCCGCCAGGTCCCATCTACATCATCACAGAGTACTGTCTCTATGGCGACCTGGTCAACTACCTCCACAAGAACCGTGAGAACTTCCTGAGCCTCCACCCGGAGAAGAGCCGCAAGAACCTGGACATCTTCGGCATCAACCCCGCGGACGAGAGCAACCGCAGGTAACCCCGCCCCCCTGCCCCGCCACCCCCGCCGCCACAACCGCCTCCTCCACTCCCCCCCCTCGCTGACTCCACCCACAACCTCCTCCACCCCCCCCCGGTATAGTTATGCTTATGGTACAGTAGCCACACATCCCCACCCGCACCCTCTCCACCCAAGTAACCATCATCATCATCATCATCATCCAGCCCCACCCAGACCCCAGAGCTGGCCTGTCTGGTATCTTGGCCTCTAATCTAATCCTGGTTTTTAAGTGATCTCGGTTTTCACCCCTAACCCTGTTACCATAGAGCTACCTGTTAATTCTGTCCATGTGTTAGAGAATCCAATACACCGCCACCCACCACCACCACCACTACCACCCACCCACCACCACCACCTACCTACTACACCCATCATCCCCACCCATGTGGACATCCGGCTGGACCACCCTGACCCCAGTACCCTGACAGTACACAGCAGTACTATCAGAGTATGAACTGTGTATCACATAATGTGTATACTATATATACTGTATATAAACCTGTGTGCTTTGTCCTCCTCCCCACGTCCCCATGTCTCCACACAGCTACGTCATCCTGTCCTTCGAGGGCAAGGGGGGCGACTACATGGACATGAAGCAGGCGGACAACACCCAGTACGTGCCCATGCTGGAGATGAGCAGCTCCAAGTACTCGGACATCATGCGCTCCAACTACGACCAACCCCTCTCCCAGAAGGGCTTCGGTGAGAGAGAGACACAGAGAGAGAGAGAGAGAGAGAGAGAGAGAGAGAGAGAGAGAGACATAGAGGCTCAATGTGTGTCTGTCTTCTCTGTCTTGTTGTTGCAGTGGTCGTGCTGGTTATTGCTTCGACGTGTTGCTTCCTAACCCTCAACTTCCAACCTAATCTTCCAACCTCTCACTTAACACCTTATATATGACTCCGCCCACAACCTCCTCCGTCCTCCTGACTCCTCCCACACCCTCCTCCGCCCTCCCGACTCCTCCCACACCCTCCTCCGCCCTCCCGACTCCTCCCACACCCTCCTCCGCCCTCCCGACTCCTCCCACACCCTCCTCCGCCCTCCTGACTCCTCCCACACCCTCCTCCGCCCTCCTGACTCCTCCCACAACCTCCTCCGCCCTCCTGACTCCTCCCACACCCTCCTCCGCCCTCCTGACTCCTCCACAACCTCCTCCGCCCTCCTGACTCCAAAAGGAGCGCCAGTCCCTGAATGGCCCGTATAAAATGATATGCCAATGCTGAATTTCCACGTCTTTTTTTTACGACTCTTCATTTTCGCATCTGTTAAATCTATGACCTGCTAATCTGGTTATCCCAAAAAAATATCCTCTGATTTTCTCATTATCTTTTTTAACTAAGTGTTTAAAGTATGTGTGATTGTGGTCTACTTACTGACCGTCTGTCTTTATATAAGCGATAAATCATGATTATATTTTTATTATATTTATACTATTTATTGTTCCCAAATGTCAAATGTTAATTTTATTCCCTCTCTCCCCGGGCTTTCAATGTTGCAAAGGACATTTAAGTGCCCGGTCAATGAGAGTGCAAACGACTTTTTATCACATTATTCGTGCCCCAGGAAGGAACTTCTTTGCAGCTAACCTTTTTCTTCTGAGCTTCTAATGTGTTCTATTGACGGTTTCACTTTCGTGCCTGAAGAGACAGCTGGAGGGCCACTTTGGAAAAAGCCGACCTAGCACAGACATGCTACGTTAGCAATCGTAAGACTGTTCACTGGTCAGGCCGTGGAGTCATGAGGAGAAGGAGAAGAATTGGCCTTTTATTATAAATGTGTTTGATGATCACATTTAGCTGCACAGTTAATGGTTAGCTACTGTATGTGTATGTGCACACATCCTATTTGTGCCAAGTTAGCCTTCAGTGCGTTATGAATGTGTTCCACGTGCTGCCTGTCTGACTTCCTGTTGGTTGACCCGAGCGATGTGTCCGTTTCTTCCCTCTCTCCCCCTCCCTCACTCCCTCTCTCTCTCTCCCTCCCCCTCCCTCCCCCCCCCTTCCCTCTCCTCAACACGGAGGAGGCCAAGGCCGCTGCGGTTCAGAGAGAGAGAGAGTCAAACATGCAGCTCCATAACTCAGAGACCGGTTAGAAGAGTTGGGACGAAAGAGTATGTAGAAAAGCATTACGGCAGCAAAATGCTGCGCTCGGAATCAAACTCCTCCATAACTCAGTCTCCGTTAGGTTGGCAAATCTCAAACTTACTCACCGTGCTCCATGACCCATCTAGCGGTATGTGTGTCTGCACCCCCACCGCGCGTGTGTTTGTGTGTTCGGGTGTGTGTGTGTGTGTGTGTGTTTAGGGTGTGTAAGTACTGACCATGGGTGTGGTTGTCCGATGTGTGTGTGTGTGTGAGGCTTGATCTCCTTCATAAATAACTACCAACAGCATTAATCTTACGCAACCTCTCCTCTCTCGCGTTGAGATCATCGGTTCTTGTTCTCAAACAGTCCTCATAAAATAAGCATCCGCTTGGTGATTGGTTGCTTGTCCACTCCTCTCATCACTCTCGTGTTCGTGTCGTCGTTGTGATCCTGCAGGTTTCTTCATTTTCCCCCGCATGTCGTTTTATTTACTTTATTTAATTTTTTTTACGTTAACCACCAACAGCACCCACTGGGGGGGGGGAGTGTTGGGGTATTTTTGGGTTGATGTAATTACCTGCCTTCCCATGCCCTCTCACACTCAGCATGGCTCCCTGGAGTTGTGAACACCTGGTGGTGCTGGTGGTGCTGGTGGTGGTGGTAGTAGTTGTGTGGTGTGGTGTGATGCACTCAGGTGTGGCTCGAAATAACATCCTAAAAATATCCCCAGAGCAACTCCTGCCAGCCCTCCTGACTCCTTCCCACAGTCCTACCTGCCGAGCGTGTCACACTGTGTCGTGACCACCTCTGGGAGAGCTCCTGCTGTCCTCGTGTGGTGGAACCAACTCACTAAAGCTCGTTTTTGCTACGGCCCCTCGATGAGCTCCTCTCTTCTCGCTCACCTCGCATTTATCACGATCGTCGGCTCCTACTCTGAGATTAGTCCATTGGAGACTCTTAGCTGAACTCTCCTGTGTGTCTGGAAGCATCGCCTGAGAATGTCCTTCTACTTTATAGTCACATTGTTTTGCTGATAGTGTGTGGAAGCATGCTGGGATGTCTCTCCATAGGGAACAGGATATTAATCAGTGATGCACATCAAACTGTTTATTCAGAATTTATTTATTTCATTTATTCAGTATTGCAAACCTTTAATAGTGATACGATAGTATTTGTAAATTGTAAGGGGTAAGGGTGCTGGTTTATTTAAAATCATTCCACCGAATAGAGCCTTATTTGGGGGGGGGGGGGTTGTGGCTGGCAAAAAGATTATATTCCTTTTGCTTATAGAAGAAAATATTTATTTGATCTAAATGTAAACCTGCATGTTTTACATTATTCATTGTGTTTTTACGTGTGCCATGAAAATACATAAACCACCACCTCCCGTCCACTGTCCGAATCATTCAAATACCTGGGCTGTGTTTGAATAAGACCGGGCTTCATCCTATATATATATATATACATATATATATACGTATATACTGTATATATATATATATATATATATATATATATACAGTATATGATGTCCAAGGTGCCTGCCCCTGTAGGCACAACCTCCTCCGTCCTCCTGACTCCTCCCACACCCTCCTCCCTCCCTCCTCCGCCCTCCCGACTCCTCCCACACCCTCCTCCGCCCTCCCGACTCCTCCCACACCCTCCTCCGCCCTCCCGACTCCTCCCACACCCTCCTCCGCCCTCCCGACTCCTCCCACACCCTCCTCCGCCCTCCCGACTCCTCCCACACCCTCCTCCGCCCTCCTGACTCCTCCCACACCCTCCTCCGCCCTCCTGACTCCTCCCACACCCTCCTCCGCCCTCCCGACTCCTCCCACACCCTCCTCCGCCCTCCCGACTCCTCCCACACCCTCCTCCGCCCTCCTGACTCCTCCCACACCCTCCTCCGCCCTCCCGACTCCTCCCACACCTCCTCCGACTCCTCCCACACCCTCCTCCGCCCTCCCGACTCCTCCCACACCCTCCTCCGCCCTCCCGACTCCTCCCACACCCTCCTCCGCCCTCCTGACTCCTCCCACACCCTCCTCCGCCCTCCCGACTCCTCCCACACCCTCCTCCGCCCTCCTGACTCCTCCCACACCCTCCTCCGCCCTCCCGACTCCACCCACAACCTCCTCCACCCTCCATGGGTAACTAAATTAACTTCACCATCACAAAATGTCACCTTCCTTAATCTAGAAACTAAACGCAACCTCCTAAAAGCTAAAAAAATAAAAAACCCTCCAGATCACCTCAGGACAACAAGCGTCAGAAAGGTCCACCGAAACCTTGCCGCCTCACTGTGGCTCCGCTAGCCAGCCGGGTATTAGCGCTGTAGTGTTGGTTTAAGGGTGCACCCCTGTCAGCCTCCAGCGCGAGCCCAGCCCTGTAATTACCCGGCCTGGATAACAGCTCCCTGGCTTCTGCCCCGCGGCGAGCTACAAGGACCCAGGGGGCGGGTGGCGGCCGGCGGCGGGCGGCGGCGGCGGCGGCGGCTATATTTGCAGACAGCGGACACCCCCCTCTCTTGGTCTGGCTCCTAACTGCCGGTTCTGTGTGCCTGGCTTTGGTTTCGCAGATGGCGAGGTGGACCACCTGCTGTCGGAGGACGGCAACGAAGGCCTGAGCACCACGGACCTCCTGAGCTTCACCTACCAGGTGGCCAAGGGCATGGAGTTCCTCGCCTCCAAGAACGTGAGTCGTTCACCGGCGTCGTCCACCACCACCACCACCACCACCACCACCACCGCCGCTGTGCTACGCTGGGCCGCAGTGTGCTGTGCTGGGACGGTCCGAGCGATCACACACACGCTCACACACACAGACAGACACACCAGCACACAGTGGAAACAAGAAAAAGCCAAACCAGTGCTTCCTGGCCGCCCCTGGCACTACATCACTTGCTACTAAACGCTCTGCAAGTGACAGTCCAGGCCAGCGCCAGCCTCAGCCTCAGCGATGCTTCCGCCAGCGCTCCTGACCACAGCACAGCGCCGGGCAACAGGTTGTCCTGCCAACCTGTTGCCACGGTGACCAAGGTTGACGGAGGCGGCGGCGGTGGCTGGTGTTGCGGACCCCGGCTGATGACAGGCCTGCCGGCCAGCCGGGCTGCTTTTAAACCCAGGGTTCCTCTGAGATAAGCCGCCCTCATGCCAGCGGCCGAGAGGCGAGTGGGTCTGAATATAGCCAGGGTAGAATTAGCCCGCGCTTGCTAGCTACTCATTCACCCTCCCTGGTTATTATCCTGGATGTCCCCGGTCACCGCCGGGCCGTGTTTACACTGAGGCCCGGGCGTCGGAGGGAACACGGGGTGGAAATTCTAAAGCATTATTATAAATTATACCCTGAAATGAAATGAAATGAAATGTCCTGACAGAACTGAAAGGATGCAGATTTAGATGTAGTGGCGAGGAAACGCGAGCGAGCGAATAACAAAACGGATGCTTTGTGTTGAACAAGTCGGTGGAAGACTTGGACTCAAATGACAGTCTGGGGGGTGAGAGAACGCTGAGCTGTTGTCTGGGTTCTGACGGTGTGTGTGGTGTTGTGGTTCTGACGGTGTGTGTGTGTGTGTGTTGTGGTTCTGACGGTGTGTGTGTGTGTTGTGGTTCTGACGGTGTGTGTGTGTGTGTTGTGGTTCTGACGGTGTGTGTGTGTGTTGTGGTTCTGACGGTGTGTGTGTGTTGTGGTTCTGACGGTGTGTGTGTGTTGTGGTTCTGACGGTGTGTGTGTGTGTTGTGGTTCTGACGGTGTGGTGTGTGTGTTGTGGTTCTGACGGTGTGTGTGTGTGTTGTGGTTCTGACTGTGTGTGTGTGTTGTGGTTCTGACGGTGTGTGTGTGTGTGTTGTGGTTCTGACGGTGTGTGTGTGTGTTGTGGTTCTGACGGTGTGTGTGTCTTGTGTCCTCAGTGTGTGTGTGTGTCTAACAGAGTGTGTGTCTTGTGTCCTCAGTGTGTGTGTGTCTAACAGAGTGTGTGTCTTGTGTCCTCAGTGTGTGTGTGTCTAACAGAGTGTGTGTCTTGTGTCCTCAGTGTGTGTGTGTCTAACAGAGTGTGTGTCTTGTGTCCTCAGTGTGTGTGTGTGTCTAACAGAGTGTGTGTCTTGTGTCCTCAGTGTGTGTGTGTGTCTAACAGAGTGTGTGTCTTGTGTCCTCAGTGTGTGTGTGTGTCTAACAGAGTGTGTGTCTTGTGTCCTCAGTGTGTGTGTGTGTCTAACAGAGTGTGTGTCTTGTCTCCTCAGTGTGTGTGTGTGTCTAACAGAGTGTGTGTCTTGTGTCCTCAGTGTGTGTGTGTGTCTAACAGAGTGTGTGTCTTGTGTCCTCAGTGTGTGTGTGTCTAACAGAGTGTGTGTCTTGTCTCCTCAGTGTGTGTGTGTGTCTAACAGAGTGTGTGTCTTGTGTCCTCAGTGTGTGTGTGTCTAACAGAGTGTGTGTCTTGTGTCCTCAGTGTGTGTGTGTCTAACAGAGTGTGTGTCTTGTCTCCTCAGTGTGTGTGTGTGTCTAACAGAGTGTGTGTCTTGTGTCCTCAGTGTGTGTGTGTCTAACAGAGTGTGTGTCTTGTGTCCTCAGTGTGTGTGTGTCTAACAGAGTGTGTGTCTTGTCTCCTCAGTGTGTGTGTGTCTAACAGAGTGTGTGTCTTGTGTCCTCAGTGTGTGTGTGTGTCTAACAGAGTGTGTGTCTTGTGTCCTCAGTGTGTATGTGTCTAACAGAGTGTGTGTCTTGTGTCCTCAGTGTGTGTGTGTCTAACAGAGTGTGTGTCTTGTCTCCTCAGTGTGTGTGTGTGTCTAACAGAGTGTGTGTCTTGTGTCCTCAGTGTGTGTGTGTGTCTAACAGAGTGTGTGTCTTGTGTCCTCAGTGTGTATGTGTCTAACAGAGTGTGTGTCTTGTCTCCTCAGTGTGTGTGTGTGTGTGTGTCTAACAGAGTGTGTGTCTTGTGTCCTCAGTGTGTGTGTGTGTGTGTGTCTAACAGAGTGTGTGTCTTGTGTCCTCAGTGTGTGTGTGTGTCTAACAGAGTGTGTGTCTTGTGTCCTCAGTGTGTGCACCGCGACCTGGCCGCCAGGAACGTGCTTCTGTCTCAGGGGAAGATCGTCAAGATCTGTGACTTCGGTCTGGCGAGAGACATCATGCACGACAACAACTACGTCTCCAAGGGCAGCGTAAGTCTACCTGTCTGTCTGTCTACCTGTCTGTCTACCTGTCTATCTACCTGTCCGTCTGTCTGTCTGTCTGTCTCCCTGTCGGAGGTTCAGGGGGAGATACAGAGCATTTGTAGGCCAACCAAGACAGTGAGACAGTGAGAGAGAGAGAGAGAGAGAGAGAGAGAGAGAGAGAGAGAGAGAGAGAGAGAGAGAGAGAGAGAGAGAGAGAGAGAGAGAGAGAGAAGTGGGCGTTGTGTTCATGGTTCATGTATTGACCGCGTGGTTGTTTTTGCCGTGCGGTTCACCAGACCTTCCTGCCGGTGAAGTGGATGGCTCCGGAGAGCATCTTCGACAACCTCTACACGACCCTGAGCGACGTCTGGTCCTACGGCATCCTGCTCTGGGAGATCTTCTCTCTCGGTCAGTCGACACAACACACAACACAGCATCACGGGTCATCATAAACGACATATATACTGTATACCAATCTGACTGTTGGAGTCCGCATACACTTGATTAAATGGATTGCATTCATACAGCACTTTTATCCAAAGTGCTTGACAGTATTGCCTCACATTCACCCATTCATACACCGACGGCGGTACCAACCATGCAAGGTAACAACCAACACGTCAGGAGCAGGTAGGGTTAGGTGGTGTCTTGCTCAGGGACACCTCCACACTTAGCTAGGAGGAGCAGGTAGGGTTAGGTGGTGTCTTGCTCAGGGACACCTCCACACTCGCCAGACAACCGCTCTTAGTGTTTAGAGTCTATTGCTCGCTAAGGTTGTGGGAAACGTTCACATGTGTTAGTTTGGCTTCGCTCAGTAAAACACAACAAACGCAAAACACAAATGTGAGGCTGTCAAAGTGACAGGAAGTGAGATCACGGCGGAGGGAACAGGAAGTGATGGGAGTGTTGCTGTGGGTTTGCAGGCGGGACTCCGTACCCGGGCATGGTGGTGGACTCCAGCTTCTACAACAAGATCAAGAGTGGCTACAGGATGGCTAAGCCAGAGCACACGCCCAATGACATGTAGGTTGACTCACATACATATTACATATTACATGTTACATGCTACATATTACATATTACATGACACACCCCCAACGACATACACACCTACCCGTGTGTGTTAGCTCCTGTGCTAAGCTACCCCTGTGTGTGTGTGTGCTCAGGTACGAGGTGATGATGCGATGCTGGAACAGCGAGCCTGAGAAGCGTCCTTCTTTCCTGGGTCTGACCGAGGCCGTCGCCTCCCTGCTGCCGCCCAGCTACAAGAGAGTGAGTCTCCGCTCACCTTTTGACCTCTCTAGTCTCAGCACGGCCAGCACCAACACCTGCCCTCTAACTGGGCCAGGTGAGGCTGCAGCCCCACCCACCCCCCAGACTCTAACTGGGCCAGGTGAGGCTGTAGCCCCACCCACCCCCCAGACTCTAACTGGGCCAGTTGAGGCCAATTAAGACAGCCAGCCACCAAACACACACACTCACAAACTCGTTCAAGATCGTTGTGAATCCCAACCCTCAAAGTCAAGTCGTGTCAATTGTATTTGTACAGCCCCCTAATCACAGTTCCAGTCTCAAAGGGCTTTACAGACCATATGATTATGGGGCCATGTGATTATGACACACCCCCCCCCCCCCCCCCCCCGCCCCAATAGCCCCCCCGAAGCACTCAAAGAATTCCGAGCCGTCTTCTGCAAACGTATAAATTACCGTCGTCAGTGTGTCATCGACGCTGAACTCCAAGCGCCACCGCTTGCAGGACAGGCCTCACACTCCGTGACCCAAGCACGCAATGACTCCACGCTCCACGAGAGGCACTGTTGACTCAAATAGTGGAACGTTGTTGACCAATCTTATGTGCGTGTGTGTGTGTGTGTGTGTGTGTGTGTGTGTGTGTGTGTGTGTGTGTGTGTGCCTCGTAGTCATGAGTGCTTGAAACTTCTATTTCTATCTTCTATTTGCATCTTACCGTAAGCGATGTATTGCTCTTTAACCAAATGCATGATTGCTCAGCATAAATGTTATGTGTTAAACGTGTGTGTGAGTGTGTGTGTGTGTGTGTGTGTGTGTGTGTCTGTGTGTGAGTGAGTGTGTACATGAATTTCTCTGTGGTTTCCTGGGCCCCCCCCCCCCGGGTGCCGCCAGTGTAAAGCAGGGTGCTATGGGTGGTGTGACCTGTGATTAGAGGGTTGTACTCTCCCACCCGCCCCCCCCCCCCCCCCCCCCCACATCACCGTACACACACACACACACACACACACACACACACACACACACACACACACACACACACACACACACACACACACACACACACCACACCAGGCGCAAGAGAAATGTCTCAAAGTGATGGTTTAACGGAATGAAAAAAGGAGTAATAAAACAGCCCTTTGTTGCCACATGACTCCAGCCTTATAACAGACTCCTCCTCCCCCTCCTCATCTTCCTCCTCTTCCCCCTACTCCTCCTCCTCTTCCTCCTCCAGTGCTACGACCGGGTGAACCAGGACTTCCTGAAGAGCGACCACCCGGCGGTGACGCGCGTGTGCGTGGCCGCGGACGCCGTGGGCTCGTCGACGGTGGCGGTGGCGGTGGACGACGGGGACGACGCCTACATCGGCATCGCCTACAAGAACCAGGGCAAGCTGAAGGCGCGCGGCGGCGGCGGCGGCGGCGGCGGTGGCGACGGCGGCGTGGACGAGCAGCGGCTGAGCTCGGACAGCGGCTACATCATCCCCCTGCCCGACCTGGACCCCCTGGGGGACGACGAGTACGGCAAGAGGAACCGCCACAGGTGAGAGAGTGTGGTGTGCGTTTGTGTTGTGCTGTTTGTGGGAGTGTGTGTGTTTGGTGGCTGGCTTCATTGGCATTTACCTGGCCTGAGTTAGAGTCTGGGGTGGGTGGGGCTACAGCCTCACCTGGCCCAGTTAGAGTCTGGGGTGGGTGGGGCTACAGCCTCACCTGGCCTGAGTTAGAGCCCGGGTTGTGGGTGGGGCTACAGCCTCACCTGGCCTGAGTTAGAGCCCGGGTTGTGGGTGGGGCTGCAGCCTCACCTGGCCCAGTTAGAGTCTGGGGTGGGTGGAGCTACAGCCTCACCTGGCCCAGTTAGAGTCTGGGGTGGGTGGGGCTACAGCCTCACCTGGCCTGAGTTAGAGCCCGGGTTGTGGGTGGGGCTGCAGCCTCACCTGGCCCAGGTAGAGTCTGTTAAACGTCGGATGCTTAGCGAGGTTCTTCCCGGTGTCTCCCGACCCGCAGCTCCCAGACGTCGGAGGAGAGCGCCATCGAGACGGGCTCCAGCAGCAGCTCCACGCTGGCCAAGCGGGTGGAGGAGGGCGAGACCCTGGAGGACATCACCCTGCTGGACGACATCCTGTGTCTGGACCCCTCCGGAGACCTGGTGGAGGACAGCTTCCTGTGACCTCCCTGCTGCTGTCCCACCCCCCCCCACATCCCTCTTCCTCTTCCTGTGACCCCCCCATCATCCATCCCCCGCCCACAAAGACCCCAAAGACCCTCCTCTACCCCCTAGTCCTCCACGCCTGCTCCCTGACCGAGACCACCACACCGGAGAGGAGGAGGAGGAGGAGGAGGAGGAGGAGGAGGAGGAGAGAACCACAAACCACTTTGTCCCGTTCTCTTGGGGGTTTAGCTTCACGGTACGCCTCCCTGGACACACTGCCCCCTAGCGGGCCGGAGGGAGGAGGACGGTGCGTACGACAACGTCACCGAATGGACTCAACTCCGCGAGCCGTCGGGTTTCCTGTGACACTTTTGTGGCGGCGTGAGAACGGACTGAATGCGCAGCCAGAACGGGAGGTGGCGCGGCCGCCTCTCCAACTCCGTAGTCGGGCATTTTCTTTTTTTAATTATTATTATTATTATGCGTACGAACAACGATACCGTCGACGAAGGATGATTCAGATGTTTGGGTGAAGAAAAAAAAAAAACCGAACAAAGACCACTTCATTAGCCAATCAGAACCACTACAGAGCCACTGGGTAAACGTGGCCAGCTTATCGGTTTACAGAAAGATCGGAAAGAAAGATCGGGAAAGGAAAAAATCGGTAAGAAAGGGACAATCAATAGTCACCCAAGCTCCTCCCACATCGCCCCCTCCCCCCCGCCCTCTTGCTCACCTGATGCTGGTACAATCAGTCTAAAGTAAACCGTATTATAAAAAGCACAATGTTTTCTGTAACCTTTTTTTGTACGAGACAGACAGTATTACGTTGGCGAACGCAACGGTTCACGTCAGCAAACGGTACAAATTTATTTTTCTACGTCACCAATGTGTGAACAATGTATAATTTTGTGAATATCGGCGAGAAGAATCGCCGCCGCAGAGCTGGAGCGGAGGACAAGAGTACGAACGGACCTTCTGAAGTCAAACCTTTATTTGTACTTTATTTGTCTCTTCCGTTGTTTTTTTTCCCGAGCTGGACGCGACGCGTGTAGAAAGCCCTGACCCCCCCCCCCCAGCGTGATTGTAATGTACATAGTTTGAGAGTGATTTTATATAACAGAGAGTTATTGACCATAAGATTCCAGTGTTTTATACGAAGAAAAAAAAAACAAAACCAAGCACATATTAATCTTCTGCACTCCGCTGATGGGCCTTAAAACGTAAAAGAAAAACGGAAACCAAACCGAAGTGCGGCAGAAGACGTCGGTTCTCGACCAAAGCCAAGAGGAATCTTGTTGGTCTCAAATCAAACGACGACACTTTCGACACAGCAGCGTCCTCCTGCCAACGATTATACCGCATCAGCGAGATAAAATAAAATAAAATACAATAAAATAAAATAAAATAAAATAAAACAAAACAAAATAAAAAGCTCTATGCCTTACTCTGCATGTTACCAAAAAAGTAGCTAGACGATATACTGTGTATCCATAGCAGCACATCTTGCTTAGCACGTTTGTTGACCCTCGCAAACAAACAAGAACACAACAACAGAAGAGGGATGAGGAGGATGGATGAGGAGGATGGATGGGGTGGATGGATGAGGAGGATGGATGGGGTGGTGGGGGGGGGGTGAGGGGGGGGGTAGTGATCCATCTCATCTCATGTGTGGAACGCCAGGAGTTTGGGATCGGAGCCCAGACTCTTGGACGGGATCCCGGGAACGCCAAACCTCTGGCTGGCTGGCTGTGCTCCTCTCATCCCCGCTGCTGCTGCTGCTGCTGCTGCTGCTGCCGGGCGTAAAAAAGACCTTGTTCTGAATTTGGCGCCAGTCTTGCTTTTGTTCTTCTCTCTCTTCCCTGCTGTGCAAATATGCTCCTCGCCGCACCCCCGCCCCCCCCCCCCCCCGCGGTGCCGCCGGCCCCCCGCAGTTATTACTCTGTTGTCTTCCTTATACATTATGTACATTCAGATGATTTATATTTCAATAAAAGATTTATGATCTAACGGTTGCCCGCCTTGACTTTTTGTTTGCTGATGGTTGGTGGAGTTGATTTATGTTATAGTTACACATGGTTAAATTTAGGTCTTAGGTCAGAGATGGTTAGGCTTGGGTATTTGGTTAGAGATGGATAGTTTAGCTGTTAGGTTAGAGATGGATAGTTTAGCTGTTAGGTTAGAGATGGTTAGTTTAGCTGTTAGGTTAGAGATGGTTAGTTTAGGTGTTAGGTCAGAGATGGTTAGTTTAGGTGTTAGGTGAGAGATGGTTAGTTTAGGTATGAAGTTAGACATGGTTAAATTCAGGTAATAATTTAGAGATGTTAACAAGAGTTACATGTGGATTAGATTAGTTTAGATCAACTTTATTGTCGCTGTGCAGAGTACTGGTACAAAACCAATGAAATGCAGTTATAGTGTATAATGTACAGGTTAGAGTTGGTTAAGTTGAGATATTATATACATGAGATGTGAGGAGATGGTGTGTTGTGTGTGTGTGTGTGTGTGCTGTAACTCCTACATACAGATCATTATATATTGATCATTTATAGACCAGGGCGACCTGAAGGGCAGCAGGTGCTGTAAGTGTCCACCAGAGGGCGACAGTGTCAACGTAATAACCACCGAGGCGCCCCCCAGACCAGCAGCCCAGCAGGTGGTCTGGGGGGGCCTCCAGGGGCCAATGACACCTGAGACGGAAAACCTTCATTCATGGCGTTTAAAAGCCTACAGAGATGTACATTATTATTACATTACGTTACCAGCAGCGATGACCTTATCTCTTGTCGAGAAAATAATAATTTTAGTATGGAAACGTGCAATATTATTATTATTATATAAAAGTCTTTAGTGTTTAAAAGCCCAAAGCAGCCGTGCATCAGGCAGGGACGATATATCTCACCAATATCTCGTGACGTTGGCTATCAAACAGAACATTTCAGTTAATAATAAAAACATGTTTTAGCTCGAGGCGGATGGGCTCCATGTTCGTGTCATTTCTCGTGTTTATAAGATTATTTTGGGGTTTGTTTATTGGTTTGTTTTGTTCATCCTGAGCGGTTGCCTCCGGTGCCGCTGCTGCTGCTGCTGCTGCTGCTGCTGCTGCTGTGAAGCCCCAGCATCTGAAGATCCACTCAGAGAACGACTTCATCAGGACAAACACAAACAAAGTGTTTCTGGAAGTGAACTCATGAAGACCTTCTTCTTCTTCTTCTTCTTCTTCTTCTTTGCTTCTTCTTCTTCTTCTTCTCTCCTTGTCACATGAGTAAAAAGGTCACAGAGGTCAGAGGCCCACCATGTTATGTTTCCTCTGATGTTGTCCCTGAAATACTTGGACCTCTCCACGCCAACGCTTCCTTTAAAAGCTCCGCGGACGCGAGAGAGGATTCGTAGCAACATGACGAAGATCGTTTACAGCGGTGAGGAGGAAGAGCGATGCAGGCCCGTCCACAAGCCCCGATGTGGTCACACCACATCGGAGGAGGAGGGGGGAGGGTGGGTGAGGGGAGGGAGGGAGGGAGGGAGAGAAATGAAATTGTATCTTGTTTTTACTGCGCCAGAGTGAGAGGCAATCACATTTCGGTATATTTGGCTGCGCGGGTGATTGTGCGTTCATTCGATTAGGGATCTCTTTAGTTTGTTTGATACGCAACATCAGTCTGCCGCGTGAAACCGGACGCCGCCGCCGGGACGGCCTGCACAGGCGCTTGGGCCCCCGTACCCACCGC
>PIJE02001771.1:21066-28566 GCA_002895965.2 Coryphaenoides rupestris
CTGTGGGTCTTAAAAAGAAATGGAAAGATATAAAACTACAAATATGTTTGTGTGTGTGTGTGTGTGTGTGTGTGTGTGTGTGTGTGTGTGTGTGTGTGTGTGTGTGTGTGTGTGTGTGTGTGTGTGTGTGTGTGTGTGTGTGTGTGTGTGTGTGTGTGTGTGTGTGTGTGTATGTGTGTGTGTGTGTGCATGCATATGCCAGACACGGAGAAGTAGTTGTTATATTTGCACTATGTGTGTGTGTGTGTGTGTGTGTGTGTGTGTGTGTGTGTGTGTGTGTATGTGTGTGTGCGCATGCGCATGCATATGCCAGACACGGAGAAGTAGTTGTTATATTTGCACTATGTGTGTGTGTGTGTGCGTTTGCATGGGTGGGTGTGTTGGTAAAACAAAGATTGTAAAGTTTGCAGTTTCATAAAACACTATCTATCATGCGAGCTACACTCGCCGCTGCGTGATACATATTGTGATATGTAAATGTTCTTTAATCCGAGGTCGTCTGTGGACCGGGCGGCGCGGACGTTGTGCGGTGGAACTGTTGCTGATAGTCAAATGAACACTGGAGACAACGGTCAGTTCACCGGAGTTTCCAGGGAATTGGTTCTGTTGTTGACGTGACTGCGTGTAGTATTAGTATACGGGCAGAGAGCACTTTAAGTTGCAACAAATTAATAGCTTGTCGACTAACCTGCCAGGAAAAACACCGGGCGGTGTTGTCTAAGGTGGATATGGCATGATGTTGAATATGTTACAAGAGTTTCTGCATGACTAACAACCAGCATGAGTGTCTTGTTATTGTCTCACGCAGGAGCCAATGCCCTGAATGCACATTTTTAAAATATATTAATGATGTCATCATCCCAACGGTCTGTCTGTTCATAACCACAGTTTTAAAGTAATTTTAGTACCTTTACTTTCATGTCTAATTATGTGAGTATTGGTAGCTACTTCCTTTTATTTTTTTTCTTAAGGGGAATAACTTCATTTATACCTCCAAGGAGTGAGAATCACTTTTATAAGTAAGATCGAGCCGACAGTGTGAAGATATCAACACCTTTTTATCTCAACTAAAAGTTTTATGAGCTCGTAATGATCATAATGATTTTGATACGTTTTCTTTTCATATCGAGAGCCTCATTACTTAACTTATAGTTATTACTATCATCATAAACAATGTATGATGTCAACTATCAAACAGAACTCCTCGTACTTCCAGCAAAGCGTTCTGTGTTCTGAGTGGATATTTACAGTCTTGAGTATTACTATACTATAGTATGTATATCAAATGTTACTACATCGTGTTTTACTGTCACATGTACATCATCACGGGGTCATCCTGAACAGTGAAACTCTCGTGACATGGCGGGCGACCGACGGTACGCAGGAAGGAGGCGCCGTCGTTGGTGAGCCCACAGGTTAATCCCCGTAACGTTCCAGATAGCGTAGTGTTGGCACGAGGGTCAGACGTCGTGTTATCGTCGGCATGCAAAGCGCACGGCAGCGGCCGCTAGACAAACAAACAGTGTCGAAAAAAACCCCGCTCTGGCAAACGGTGTGTTTGCCGGAGCGCGAGGAAGATGAGGGAGCGGATTCCCAACACTGGAGGAAGAGGATGATGTGCTTCCTGGTGTATGGGGGGTGGGACCGTTAGACCTACGGGCCCCCGGGGGGCCAGGACCGGTCTCTCTCTGGTGTCACACCCGTGCACCCCTAACGTGGCGCTTTCAAAATAATGGTCCTCATAATCCACCTGCACTGTGGAGTATGTTTCGGAATAAAGTTGCTTTATAGATAAATACGTGTAATAAATACAGAAGATGATTACAAATGAAGGATGATTCATGTGGTGGACGCCACATTACTTCAATTGGAAGTAATACAAACAGTTAAACAATAAAAAACAAATGAATACAAGCCAGGAATGTTCACCTTCTGGTGGAAAACGACGTTCTGACGACGCTGAGATGGTGAGAGATCCAGGACAACGAGAGGCCTGGAGCAACACACGGGGAGCTGACAGACAGACGGACAGACAGACAGACAGACAGACAGGAAGCTGACAGACAGACAGACAGGAAGCTGACAGACAGACGGACAGGTGCTTGTGAGCTTCCTCTGTAAACACAGTAAATTGACGTGTCGGTGTGTGTGTTCCTCCTCGGGGGTTTCGTGTCACTCGGGACTCAAACCCACGTCTGAAACCTACAGGAACCTGGAGGGGTTCGAAATTCCTCCTTGCTAAATTTTCCTCCTAAATTCTCCAAAATACTGTAAATGCAGAATTGCCGAATCAGAATCAGAATCAGTTTATTGCCGAGTAGTTTCGATAGAGACAAGGAATGTGCTTTTGTGAATTGGTGCAGAACGTTGAACGTTGAACAGAAAGTAATTGTATAGAAATTCTAAAGAATAAATATACTGCATATAAAAAAAATGAGCAGTTAAAAGTCAGTGGGGTTAAACATTAATATAACATGTGGTGTAGTTAAGACTAAATGTGCACACAGCAATATTTGAGTAGGAATGAACAAATATTATGTCATCGCTGGCATCAGGCGCTTGACTGACACCTGCCTGGCCACGCCTCCTCCTCCTCCCTCCAATACTCTTCCCATGAAACCAAAGTAGGTCACAAACCCACCGTCACCGGAGAAGTGTACAAAACGTACATATTTTGCACCCGCAACAGCAACCCAGGAGCAATGAATGGAAAACGACCCTAACCCTGACCCTAACCTGACCCTAACCCTGACCCTAACCCTAACCCTGACCCTAACCCTGACCCTAACCCTGACCCTAACCCTGACCCTAACCCTAACCCTAACCCTAACCCTGACCCTGACCCTAACCTAACCCTATAGGCGAGAGGCGACGGTATGCAAAAAGAAACGTCGGCGAGAAAGATAAGCGATGCGGCGTAAGGCGCTGGAGTCCGACGGCCCAGCTATAAAGTTGTTGTTGTTCTTCTTCTTCTTCTTCTTCTTCTTCTTCTTCTTCTTCTTCTACTGTACTGTATGATCGCGGGCAGCGGAGCCGCCGCGGGAACGTTCACAACGTTCAACGGCACAATGTCGTATCGGACATGTATCGGACACTTCCTCTCCGCTGACAGGTTAACTGCGGGGCCGTTGCCGTGCCAACCGGTTTATGGTCGGCCACCGGACAAACAATGTGGTCATGTGACCGGTGTAAAATCAAAGGAAATGCCCAATATGACCTCCGCGGTGTATTCTGTTCCAGGGGTGGGGGTGGGGGGGGGGGGGGATACGTTCGCTTTTTTTTAGACCACCCACAAATAAAAAGATAAGATCAGTTTTTTAACATTTGTGTTGACAGGACATCATTGTGAGGACGACGAAGGTCCAAAGTTCACATGAAACATGAAGCGTTTCATGTGAACTAAAACAAGGTTTCGTGTACAGGAGGTATGCGACGGACGGTAATTGAACTTTAATATCTTTTTAACGTGCAATTAAGAGAATAAACACTTCTCTCGTGAATCTCAGAATATGTCAAATCAAATGTTTTATCTAAACATTTATGAACATCCTATTCCTTTAGTTTGTCTAAAGTGAGGATTTACACATCTTGAGACTCCTGCAGTGGTAGTTACGTCCGAAGAAGTCCTGTATTTCCAGTATGTTTCTTATTAAGTCATGAAGAAGACGTCTTTATATACAGTATGTCATAAACACAGCTCGTTACCTGAAGGCAGGCTGAGGACATCGGCGCCGAACCCAGCGCCTTTCAGCCGGGCCTCTGTCCTCGCCCTGTGCGTGCTCTCATGTGATTTCAGGTCATTTCGCGGCAGAGAGACCCTCGGCTCATAACGGATCAACACTTCTCCGAAGATATCTTAATTTCGCGGAAACAAGCGAGACGGAAGTTGCGGGCAGACGGGCCCCATGCCGGTTTCGTATTGATGCCAGTCTCAGGGCGCCGCTTGACCCCCCGGTGGCGCGGTGCTACCGAGCTAAAAACCCCAAAAAAGAAACACAACCCAACGGCAACTTGTGGCCCGTCTCTCGGATGTCGGGGAGGACGTCTCCAAAGGGCCCCGGTGCTGGTGATGAGACATGCGATGGGGACGAACAAAGCGGAGGCTGTTGTGCGTCTCCGCTGCGGTGGTGGAGGGGGGGGGGGGGGGGGGGGGGGGGGGGGGGGTGGGGGGTCCGGCTGGGCCAGCACACAGCCACCCGCCCCCCCCCCCCCCCCCCCGGGCCTGGAGACCGAATCACATGCACGAGTTAAAACAGGCCACGCACCGCCGGGGACTCAATGGTGGCATTATGCTGCTGCTCCCCCAGTCACTTTGCAGCCCCCCCTTTGTGCGCTCGATGTATTAAGACGACCGTCGGCGGACGATCGCCGCGGCCGTCTCGTAGCGCGGCCGTCACGTGGGCCGTCGTCGTACGTGGACGGGGCATGGGAAGGGATGCAATGCGGTTGTGTGCGCGGTTCTGAGCCTCGCAGCCGAGTGAGGAGGAGGAGGAGTCTTAAGTTCCCCGCGCGGCGTTTGGTGGTCGTGGTCGTGCCGGCAACCGGTGGCGTGCCTTGCCCAAAGGCACCGCAACTCTTTCACACTTGGGGGGGGGGCAGGGGGGACCACATTTCATATTACCGTGGCGGTGTTAACGCCTCGCTCTCGCTAACCACACAAAGAGCCCCCGAACCAACAACCCTGTTGAAACGACTGCCGCCCCGAAGAATGAGACACAGCAAGATGTGTTGTCTCGCCGTTCCCATCGCTCTGTGTTCTCTGTTCCCATCACATGTCTCTGTCTGTCTCTGTCTCTCTCTGTCTCTGTCTCTGTCTCTGTCTCTGTCTCTCTCTTTGTCTGCCTCTGTCTCTCTGTCTCTGTCTCTGTGTCTGTCTCTGTCTCTGTCTCTCTGTGTCTGTCTCTGTCTCTCTCTCTCTCTCTCTCTCTCTCTCTCTCTCTCTCTCTGTCTCTGTGTGTCTCTGTCCCTCTCTCTGCCTGTCTCTCTCTTTGTCTGCCTCTGTCTCTCTGTCTCTCTCTCTCTCCTATTTCTGTCTCGCCATGTCTCTGGTTATGTAAGGTGCCAGAGTGACCGGGGGTGACGAGGACCCCGGACAGCAGACGGTGCTAATCTACGCTGATTCCACCAGGTAACCAATCAGCAGGGGCCCATCCTGCTATGACGTCACTTCCTGCCTGGGGGGGGGTCCCAGCTGTGTGTGTGTGTGTGTGTGGGGGGCGGGGGGGGGGGGGGTCAAACTGAGGTCAACCGAGGTCATATCCGACACAAACCACTTCTTGTTGCCCTGTGATTAATGCAAAAAAAAAAAAATGAACGTATGAAACATGTGCATTTTAACACGAGTGCGAACTCGAGTTGAATTTACGAACTTGCTTGAGAGACGAGGGCCGAGGAGCACTTTGTGGATTGTTTTTTGTATTTTGTATTTTGGAGCGAATAAACGTTGAATTGCATGTGTCCATTGTTCCCGGGCCTCACTTGTGCGTCGCGTTTGGAAATGTAAAACCGTACGGCAGCACCATCCCCAGCACGTCTCCAGACGGATGCATTTGCGAAACCGACCAAAAACAAAATTGTGGTAATCGCTTTCCACAGAAGTCATAACTCTCCCCCTCCCCCCACCCCCCCCCACCCCCTCAAACTATAAATGTCATTTGGGGCTGATGGTAAAATCAATGACTGTAATTGGCTGCTTGTTTTACAGGAGCGAGTGTGTTGAGGTACTCCAATTAGAGATCTGGTTTCCAGGCCTGAGCCATCCGAGCTCTTTAAGGGGAGAGGTCTGTCGCTCCGACGCCGAGAAGATGGAGGATGGGGAAGAAATGGATCCCAAAATGGAGCCTGCTCATCGTTACGCTCTCTCCTACCGCCTCTGGATCAGGGCCTCGTTTTCTTAAACCACCTCGCGACGCATCAACGCTTCTAAATCTGGAGGCCCCCTCAGAACAACGTACGTACGTATAGTAGGGGGGGGGTCTTCGTTATAGGGGGTGGCGGGGGGGGGGGGGGGGCGAAAACACCCCAGAAAAACAACAAACCAGTGTCCACATCTGCTGCGTCGGTAGCGTGTTAAATGGAAACAACAACGGCCCGACTGCATGACGGATCCACGTTGGAATGCGGCGGGTGCTTAACGATATGATATCCATATGCCAAAAACATCCGGTACAAATCCCCCCTAAACTCACCCGAGCCTAATGCCCCCCCCCCGTACAGCGCATCAGTCGACGGCACGGTAGATGAGGCCCCCAGCGTGTGGGGAAACCAGACGGTTTTATGGACCATTTTGCCGCTTGTATAATTGCTTATTGGGGCTGCATTCTTCACTGAGATAATCCATAAAACAATTTTTATCACAAGCAGCAAACCACAATCAAAGATTATCCCGGAAGGAGCCGATGATTGTCGTGGGAACAAGTGGCGGGGGGGGGGCTGTGGGAAGAGAAGCAACTTCACAGAAAACCGATTACAAACGAAACAGTCGACGTAAAGGAACATCGTCTTGTCATCTCACGGCGAGGGGAGCCAGTCCCAACCGACCTGAGATCCGGGTTTTTACCTCCCCTCACCTCCCCTCACCTCCCCTCCCCTCCCCTCCTCTCCCCTCACCTCCCCTCACCTCCCCTCACCTCACCTCTCCTCCCCTCACCTCACCTCCTCTCACCTCCCCTCCCCTCACCTCCTCTCACCTCCTCTCACCTCCTCTCACCTCACCTCCCCTCACCTCACCTCCCCTCCCCTCACCTCCTCTCACCTCCCCTCACCTCACCTCCTCTCACCTCCCCTCACCTCACCTCCCCTCCCCTCACCTCCCCTCCCCTCACCTCCCCTCCCCTCCTCCCCTCTCCACCATCACCTGAGCTCAGCGGTAATCTGAGATGTTTCCCAGGTGCAAACAATAAGTAAATACACCCGAGGAGACACTCCGACGAGACGAGGAGACGAGGAGACCGGCGGATCCCGGAGGGTTTCCCGTGGGCTCGTGACCCCCGGAGGTCCGCACATCTCCTGTATCTCCTCTTCTTCTCGTCCCGCCTTGAGGCTCACATTTTGGTTCTCGAAAACCAGTTCCGATTCAGAAGCAATTAGACTGTCCTAGTTACCTGCGCGAAATTAGGTCTCGAGGAGGTCAACGTGTGTTTGTGCGTGTGTGCGTGTGTGTGTATGTGTGTGTGTGTGTGTGTGTGTGTTGGGGGGGGGTGGGGGGGGGGCGGTGTTTGATGGCTGTGTGAGACTGTGTCAAAACAGGAAGGCAGACAGACAGGCAGGCAGGGCAGTCCTTACTACCTGCAGGGAGGCCCTCCTCTCCTCTCCCATCCCTCCCTCCCTCCCTCACGGGGCCCCCTAGCGTCCCGAAGGGGGAACTGCAGTGCTTGGGTTGGCTCTTGTTGTCAGAGCCGCGGAGCGCAGACGACGTGCATCACATCACTCGGCGCAAACACACACACACTCACACACACACACACCGTCTCTCAGTCCACTTGTAGGAGCTGCAGTCAC
>PIJE02001771.1:37010-42010 GCA_002895965.2 Coryphaenoides rupestris
CTGCTCCTCCTAGCTAAGTGTGGAGGTGTCCGCTGCCAATGACACGCAACACACCTAACCATACCTGCTCCTCCTAGCTAAGTGTGGAGGTGTCCCTGAGCAAGACACCACCTAACCCTACCTGCTCCTCCTAGACAAGTGTGGAGGTGTCCCTGAGCAAGACACCACCTAACCCTACCTGCTCCTCCTAGCTAAGTGTGGAGGTGTCCCTGAGCAAGACACCACCTAACCCTACCTGCTCCTCCTAGCTAAGTGTGGAGGTGTCCCTGAGCAAGACACCTCCACACTTAGCTAGGAGGGGGACGCAGGGTAGGGGTCTGAGGTGGTGTCTTGCTCAGGGACACCTCCACACTTAGCTAGGAGGAGCAGGTAGGGTTAGGTGGTGTCTTGCTCAGGGACACCTCCACACTTAGCTAGGAGGAGCAGGTAGGGTTAGGTGGTGTCTTGCTCAGGGACACCTCCACACTTAGCTAGGAGGAGGAGCAGGTAGGGTTAGGTGGTGTCCAGAAGTGTTGAGTTTGAGTCAGTACGAAGCCAAGTCGCTGGACCGTACTGAGCTTGACTTGAGATCAAGAAGACCAGTCAGCACCCAAGTCACCACTTCATCATATATCAAGTGAATGTGCTCAGAAAACAAAAAGAAGAGAACAACAGCAACTGAGAGATGAGGAGACGAGGAACCAGCGAGCGTAGAGCCAAGACAAAATACCTCTCTTCACTGGACAGGGACAGCGTCCAAGATCTTTATCGATGAAAGAAAACATTTCACATTCATTCGTCGCGGGCTAACGCGTTATCGTTGACGTCTTATTTGAGATGAGTTCCGGGGAATTACTGGAGGAAATTCGAGCTTTATTGGTTGTAGTTGCAGCTGTGAGGATCCATAAATCCAGTAGAACGCGGAACAACATTGCTGACGTGGTGGTTCTGAGCAGTTCTGAGCTCAACCCCCGAAGCCCGGGATCACCCTGGTGATTTACTCCAGTCCACTCCAGTGCAGTCCAGTTCATCGGTGCAGTGCGCACGTCCCTGCATGGAAAGATCCCCTAAAGCCTCCACCTTCCCGTTCTGCAGCGAAAGGCTTCATCCAGCTCCACCCGGTGGAGAACAGCACCATCAAGGTGCGATCGGGGGAGAGCTTGTCCCTGGTGGTCCACATGGAGGCCTACCCCAGACCCAGGGGCTTCACGTGGACCTTCATGGGCCGGGCCCTGGCCAACACCACGGACCACGTCATCACCACCCACAACCACTCACACAGGTAACGCAATTCACACAGGTGAGCATGCGATCAATATCGGAGTGCAATTTGTGGGGTTACAGGTCCACACGGGATACACTGATCATGTAGGTGTGATCCACACAGGTACGCACCAACAGGTACGCATCCATACAGGTACAGACCTACACGGGTAGGCCCTACATAGGTACAGGTCCGCACCCCTACACAGGTACGCACCTACAACGGTAGACCCCCACACAGGTAGGCCCCCACACAGGTAGACCCCCACGCAGGTAGGCCCTACACAGGTAGACCCCCACACAGGTAGACCCCCACACAGGTAGGCCCCACACAGGTAGGCCCCCACACAGGTAGGCCCTACACAGGTAGACCCCCACACAGGTAGACCCCCACACAGGTAGACCCCCACACAGGTAGACCCCCACACAGGTATGAACCGACACAGCTATGCAAGTACGTACGATGAAAAAACATTTCAAGACACCTTTATTTAATAATGCTGCACATCAACTATAATGTAATATAATAAGAGAGATGCATGACACATTTTAGATGAAGATTTTAGATTACTAAGAAAAACACAAAAGATGTGCCTTCCACTGTACTGGTCTGTACTGGTCTTGAAGTCATTATTTGGTAATTTCCTGAAAGGCTTGTTGCCTTGGCGGGGTGTTAGCACGTAAGTGTGTCTCCACGCAGCCTTTAATGAATCCGGGATGACACTGTTTTCCCGCCCCCCCCCCAACGGAATGTACCACCTCGTGCCTTCCAACTGACCCGGGGGTCAGGGGAGACGACGCTTACACCTCGGTGTTGGAGCTAGTTCAGACCAACCTGGCAACATACTGGAAGTTAATTTCAGCCCCCGTGGCTTTTTTTTTTTTTTTACGACGGAGAGAGAGAGAGAAAGCAAACGTAGCGTGTGGACGTCCGCATGGCGCCGCCCTCTCCCGTTGTGGACTCATTTTACGATATAAGTTGTGTCTAAACATGCGGGACAAAGTGTTCAAAGTGTCCTTTAAGGCGTTTGCTCACGTCCAGCTTTTTAAATGTGGCTTTGAAACAACATGGCTGCGGACGAGGACACGTCGCCGACAGCAACGGTTGTTCTGTCGTCCGTCGTTACGTCACAATCTCTGTTGATCAAGTCAAGTCAAATTCAAAGTGTTTTATTGTCACATGAACGTGGAAACTCTGAACAGGGAAACTCTCGTGACATACAGAATATATATATATATATAATATATAAATATACTGAGAGCAGCACAATATACAGAATAATAATACATAATAAAAAAGAAAACACTATCAGCTGTTCTGCAGAATGTGGGAATGGGGAATATAGCCTATGAATCCAGAAGTATTAAATATTAAAGTATTATAAATGTACGAGAAATAAGGGCAGACGCACAAGTGAGGGAATCGCAGAAATATACATAATAAAGATTAAAAAAAAAGAGCGTATGTATCCAGAAGTAATGAGTTCATCTAAATGTTCTAAACGTGATCCTGTAAGCGTGCCGTTTGTTTTTCAGGTACAGCAGCGAGCTGAGGCTGGTGCGTCTCAAAATGGCGGAGGGGGGCGTGTACTCGTTCCACGCCACCAACGGGGACGCCGCCGTCAGCCAGTCCTTCACCGTGTTCGTGATCAGTGAGTCTTTCCCGCTAAAAGGTTTTCCGCTCCCTCGAGCCACATCACAAATGTCAGCTCGACGCGGTAATTAACATTTGTATCGCGTGCGGCGCCGCGAAATGGATTTTCCCTTCACCTTTGAGCGGCTCGCTGCGCCGCCCTTCGCCCCGCGGGTATCTGGCGTCCATCAAAGGTCACCGCGGACGGGTTTTTTTGGTTTTTTTGCCGGTTAACCGCCGACGCCGACGCAAGCCACCAAGCTAACGTGTGGCCCCCCCCCGTGGTCCGCAGGTAAACCGGAGATCGTGTCCCACGAGGGGCCCGTGGACGGCCAGGTGCGCTGCGTGGCCGAGGGGTTCCCCGCCCCCCAGATCTCCTGGTACTACTGCGAGAAGCCCTACGTCAGGTGAGAGCATGTCGGGTGGGGGGGGGGGGGCGGTGGGTTCTCTGTGGGGGGGGGGTGGGAGGGGTCATGGGTCAGGGGTCAGGGGTCAGGGCTCGTGCTGCGCAGCTTTGGTTGTCGCCAGCCGCATCTGTATTGTGCAGCGCATGCCGATTCGAGACACTTCAAGCACTGAACGAA
The DNA here is from genome assembly GCA_002895965.2 of Coryphaenoides rupestris. Classification (NCBI taxonomy): domain Eukaryota; kingdom Metazoa; phylum Chordata; class Actinopteri; order Gadiformes; family Macrouridae; genus Coryphaenoides; species Coryphaenoides rupestris. The sequence continues at coordinate 40,470 of PIJE02001771.1, forward strand.
AACAGAAATGTTTCAGTTCAGTTTAACAAACACATTGAGTGATTGAGCTTCAATTTTGGTTTGTTCAGCTTTACACACACACACACACGCACGCACGCACACACACACACGCACACACACACACACACACACACACACTGTGTTTGAGTTGAACTTCAGCGTGAATGAGACATGTGTGAAGAGTCTGTCTCCAAATCCTGGCATTGTTTCTCTCCTGGCTGACGCAAAAGAAATGATTTATCACAACCAGAAACAGCTTTATTGCCTTCGTCATGTGCTTTCGATTGCACACCAGCACATGACATTGAACATTGAACATTAAACAGAGTATGAACAGAGAAATTAAAAAATAGATAAAATATAATCAAAAAATAATCAAGTTATGTGGAAATGAACCCCTCCCTGTGTGTTGCACGGCCGGGCCCACGGGGTGGAGGCGGGGATTTGAAGAGGGTCACGTGATTGTGATTGGCCGATTGGGATGAGATGACTCCCTCGCGACACATGTGACAAGAGAGGGGATCGGGGGAGACTTTGTACCGATTGGCTGCTCCGACCTGACGCGACACAGCGGGTGACCGTGTCAAACATAAAGTGGGCGGAGCCCCGGTGGCCATAGCAACGCTAATCCCAGGCAGCGACGTTCCGGGTGTGGGGGGGGGGGGGGGGTCATATCTATCTAGACTCCATCCTGATTTCCGGCCAGAACCCGAGCAGAACCCGACAGGCTTGGTTCTGCGGTCACACGCCCAACACACACAACTCTCTCTGCCAGAGCCGTTCCTTCTCGAACAAGGGAGGGCCAACAGACACAGCCAACATAACTTACGTAATATAATACCTGCTTATTAGGTTATTAGATATGTTGTTCTCTCCCAGCGACCCACCACACAAGTAATGAGACTAGCCAGGGTGTGTGTGTGTGTGTGTGTGTACGTGTGTGTGTGTGTGTGTGTGTGTGTGCTTGTGTGTGTGTGTGTGTGTGTCTGTGTGTGTGTGTGTGTGTGTTGTGCTTGGATGCTATCGTGGCGTCTGCTGAGCCTTGGGTTCCAGTTACAGCAGCCTACAGTGTAACCTGCGGTGTAACCTGCAGCCAGAGGAATCACTCGATCTTCATCAGTTTTCCTGATTTCCGCGCAGCGCAGAGCGTCTTCCAAGAAGTGTTGGAAAGCACCTGCTGAGAGCCACGGAGGAGCCTCCACGCGACCTCACGCGACCTCACGCGACCTCACGCGACCTCACGCGACCGTGCCAGGACAGATAGAACAGATAGAACAGATAGAACAGATAGAACAGATAGAACAGCAAACTTGCATGGTTGGCACCGCCGTCGTGACATAACTGCAATCCATTTACCATTTACCATCATGGCTCCTCCTCCTCCTCCTCCTCCTCCTCTTCCTCCTCCTCCTCTCAGGTGCTCCCAGCAGGTGAACGCCACGCTGGAGGAGCAGGGCGTCATCACGGTCACCGTGTTCAGCCCGCTGTTCGGCAAGACGGAGGTGGAGAGCCGCGTGAACGTCAGCACCGGGCGCTTCCGC
>PIJE02001771.1:47010-49589 GCA_002895965.2 Coryphaenoides rupestris
GCCCGTGAGCTATGCTGCCTAGCTGTTAGCCCAGGAGCTGCGCTAACTCATAGCCTAGGGGGGGGGGGCTATCGGCTAGCCTTTTTCCAGGCGCCGTGCTGGCCGCGCGATAAGAGAACGTTCCGCAGAGGATGGTTCTGGAGGCTGCAGAAGGCGCGTGGGCAAGGGAGGAAGAGCGGGAGGAAGAGGAGCGCCCCAAAAAGACAGAGAGACATCGAGGGAGGGAGGGAGGGAGGGAGGGAGACAGCGAGGGAGGGAGGGAGAGGGAGAGACAATTGGGGGTGAGGCGGTGGGGGGTCTCGTGTGTCTGGTGGCGCCAGACGGAGTGTGTGTGTGTGTGTGTGTGGTGTGTGTGTGTGTGTGTGTGTGTTGTGTGTTGTGTGTGTGTTGTTCCCAGGACTGGCGCACCGTCGTGCCACACACAGCTCGGCGCACGACAGAAGGCCGGCCGGTAGAGCTGGCGGTAGTCACTGGGATCACTGGGAGGTGTGGGAGGTGTCATGGAGGGAAGTAAAGCGGGAGCATTTGGAAGCCACCGACAGGCTCCCAGGGGATTAGTTCCTGCAGACGCTGCATTCTCAGATTTGAGGTGCACAGAGAAAGCTCCTTAGCGCCTCGAGAGCTTAGCGACCGCGCTGGACCCCGCGGGGGGTGGGGGGGGGCGCAGCAAAACAAGCCAGCATCTCAACACACATCTTCACACACACACACGCACACACACACACGCACGCACACAAACAAAGCTACTCCTGATTACAGCAAATGACTCGTTTGATTACGAGACAACGGCTTGTCAGCTCGGCCCTACGCCAACGACTTGACGATGCGTGACTCAAATGCGACCGGTTAAAACACGTGTGTGTGGAGAGAGAGACACGAGGCAGTTAAACGCTTCGTGATGGTGATGACAACAATATGACTGACGTCTCCCTCGAATCGACTTTTATCACCCCGCGCTCGTAGCTCGTAGCTCGTAGCGTTCCCCCCAAAACCCTGCCAGAACATTCCACCCCACTTAAAAAACACGTTCTTTAAGGATCTCCACCTGCGCCTGGAGCTGTTTGATTGTGTCCTGTATCATTCTGTGCCGCCGCCGTTTTCACTGAAGCGTAATGAACCTCTCTGCCCCCCCCCTCCACACACACACACACACACTGACTCACACACACACACACACACACACACACACACACACTGACACACACACACACACACACACACACACACACATACACACTGACAGCAGAGCGAAGGGTGGCCCACGCCCTCTTCACCCCCCTGCTCATCGGCTCCGTCTCCGCCGCCACCGTGCTGTGCCTGGTTCTCCTGGTGCTGCTTTACAAGTACATGCAGGTAACGGAAGAAGAAGAAGGCGGCCCATCTTCTTCACCCACCGCACACCCACCCCCCCACCCCCCCCCCCAAATATTGATTATTGGGTTCGTTGGGTTCACCGCAAGCGTGTTGTTGTTGTTGTTGTTCTTCTTCTTCTTCTTCTTCTTCTTCTTCTTCTTGACGGTTTCTCTATTGTGTTCCCGAAACCAGAAACCCAAGTACCAGATCCAGTGGAAGGTGATCGAGGGCATCCACGGGAACAACTACGTGTACATCGACCCCACGCAGCTGCCCTACGACCACCAGTGGGAGTTCCCCAGAGACAAGCTGCGATTCGGTGGGTTCCCCCGTCCCGTCCCGTCCCGTCCCGTTCCCCGTCCCGTCCCGTCCCGTCTGTCCTGTCCCGTCATGTCCTGTCCAGTCCGGACCACCAGATAGACCACCACTTTTCAAATAATGAACACCCTTGCGTGCGTCGCAGCTGCAGACGAGAGGGGCGTGCCGGCGGTCTCTGTTGTTGACAATTGACAAGTGTTTTTGTCGCGTTTCTAGAAGGTGTCTTGCTAGAAAGAAAAGAACCTGACACTCAGTCGGACTCCCTGACTGCTGGGGGGGGGGGGGGGGGGGGGGTGGAGGTATGTGCCGCGGGGCCTCTCTTATCATCAGCGAGTGACAGAGCCGTGGCTGCCCTGTCTTTAGCGTGGCCTCGCCGAGTGTCTGGTGGGCGTGGCCGTGGCGATTATCACGTCAACGGCCCGCTGAACCCGGCCTTCCGAGGGTTTAATTAAGCCGGCGCCGTACACCCCTAATGCAAACATGAGTGCTATTGACATATAGTGGCCGCCGTTGCCACCCAGCCACCTCCCAACAGGATCTGGCACGTCCTGGAGAGCACCTCCACCCCCCGCCGCCTCCACAGGTGAGGAGCACCCTGGGCCTGGAGGCGGGCCAGCCTGCCTGCCTGCCTGCCTGCCTGCCTGCCTGCCTGCCTGCCTGCCTGCCTGCCTTCCTCTCCTAACTAGTCCGCCGCTCTGGTTCTCGCTCTCCTCCTCCAGGGAAGACGCTGGGATCCGGAGCGTTCGGGAAGGTGGTGGAGGCCACGGCCTACGGACTGTCCAAGGCCGACTGGTCATCGACCGTCGCGTGAAAATGCTCAAACGTAACTCGGAAGGAACACACACGCCACACACGCACGCAACCACGCACATACATCAGCACAACACCACGCACAACACCACGGCCTG
>PIJE02001771.1:49614-57114 GCA_002895965.2 Coryphaenoides rupestris
TTTCTTCTGAATTATTTTTAATATGTAATGGGAGCACTATGGGTCTCTGCACGCACAGCACGACACACACACACACACACACACACGCACGCACGCACACACACACACGCACACGCACACACACATACACACACGCACACACACACACACGCACACACACGCACATACACACGCACACACACACACACGCACACACACATACACACACATACACACACACACACCCCGGGCGAGGAATCGTCCTTTAAATGACGGAGAGGTTGTGTGTTGTTAAATCCTGTAACGCTCAATCCGTCACTTTATCGCCCGCGGCATCCAAAGTAGACAAGTGACATTTTCATGGCCATTTTGATTCATAGCTTGACAGATTCTGCCATATTAGAATTATGAATCATTCAATCGAAAACCACCCTCGAGCCACACGCGCACCTGTTAGATTGTAATCAGAGCCTTGAACGCGGTCACATGGTGTGTCGTTCCGTCGCCCCGCAGCGAGCGCCCACGCCACGGAGAAGGAGGCCCTCATGTCCGAGCTCAAAGTTCTCAGTTACCTCGGGAACCACATGAACATCGTCAACCTCCTGGGAGCGTGCACCGTCGGAGGTGAGCTTACCACGTCCTGTACAACACACTGTCTAATCCCGCCTGCCTTTGGGCCTTCTGAGGCCGGTTAAAGCACCCGCAGACCACACACACACACACACACACACTCTGCTGATTTAAACCATAAAAGCTGGGTAGTCAGGAAACTATTCTTCACTATCAACTAGCAATAACCAATGCATAACTCACGATTAAGTGTATTTGACTTTCATCCGAACCGACTTACAAGGAATTCAGGTCAGGGCAATTCAGGGCTATCTCGCTAGACTTGCTACTTGCATTGGGAGTTGAACCCACAACTTCCGGGCCATGTTATGAAGGTGGGTGTGGTGGGTCCGTGGGGTCCGCAGGTCCGACCCTGGTCATCACCGAGTTCTGCTGCTTCGGGGACCTGCTCAACTTCCTGCGGAGGAAGAGGGAGTCCTTCTTCTGCTCCAAGATGGAGGACGACTGCTACTACAGGAACATCCTGCGGCAGGCCGCCCCCGGCAGGTCGGTGGAGTTTTGCTGCGCCGCAGGTTACGGTTCGGGTCGCACGATTTACCACGGCGGCGTTATTTTTGACCGGCCGGCGACGTCGGGTCTGAGGAGTCGCGGGGTATCGCTTTGCACCGCTCTGCCTTAAAGTGACGACAATTTAAAATGATGACTTTATGGAGCGACGAAGCACGCGGCTGATATACTTTTCAGCGATGCAGGTTCGATTCTGTCGATTCGGACGATTCGGGAAATTTCTAACAATTCGAAAAATGACAGCTAACTGACAGCGGCCGACGCGCGATCTACTCCCTCGCGGGTGTTCCGTTGCGCCCGCTGGGAGAGGAGGCCGAGCGCAGAGGAACGGGGGAGTCCAGGCGCCTTCACGCGTTGACAGCTTGCGCTAGCAGGGGCAGCAGGCGCTAGCGTAGCAGGACGTGCTAAAGAACACTGGGAACAGACGAGCGCTTTCTCAATGACGGAACAGACCGGATGTCCCTCCACCACCACACACACGGAGAGAGAGAGAGAGAGAGAGAGAGAGAGAGAGAGAGAGAGAGAGAGAGAGAGAGAGAGAGAGAGGAGAGAGAGAGAGAGAGAGGGGGAGAGAGAGAGGGGGAGAGAGAATAGAAGGAGAAGACAGAGAGATAGTAGAGAGAGAGGGAGTAGGAGAGGAGGAGAGGAGCTAGGAGAGGAGCGAGGAGAGGAGCTAGGAGAGGAGAGTAGCTAGGAGTTAGGAGAGGAACTAGGAGCGCCTCTTTAGGAGAGAGGAAAGGGGGTAAGAGAGGAGAGGAGAGGAGCTAGGAGAGGAGAGAGGAGAGGAGTTAGGAGAGGAGTTAGGAGAGGAGAGAGGATCTAGGAGAGGGGAGAGGAGTTAGGAGAGTCTCTCAACCGGCTGCTCTTGTCTCCGCAGCGACGGCAGGAACGGTTACATGGTGATGAATCCTTCTGGTCCCTCCGGTCCGCCCGGCCACGCCGCCTGCGCCTCCTCGCCCTCCGCCTCCTCGGCCTGCGCCTCCTCGGCCGAGAGGAGGCGCTCGCTACGCAAAGGTAAGCCCCACCCCCCCCCCGCTGCCACCCATCCACACATACACACATCCAACGCACACCCTGACCACCCTAACACCACCTCGAGTCATTAACGGCGGTGTCCCGGTGTCTCCCAGGGGGGTCCACCAGCGAGGACGAGGCGACAAGCCAGATGCTTCAGGAGGACGGCCTGAGTCTGGACACCGAGGACCTGCTCAGCTTCTCCTACCAGGTCGCCAAGGGGATGGACTTCCTCGCCTCCAAGAACGTGAGCAGGACATTTGGGGGGTTTTTTTAAGATCAATTGTCAAGTTGATCAAGTTCAATAAAGTTCAACAAAGTTCAATAAAGTTCAACAAAGTTCAATAAAGTTAAATAAAGTTCAATAAAGTCCAATAAAGTTCAACAAAGTTCAACAAAGTTCAATAAAGTTAAATAAAGTCCAATGAAGTTAAATAAAATTCAATGAAGTCTGATAAAGTCTAATAAAGTTAAATAAAATAAAATAAAGTTAAATAAAACTCAATGAAGTCTAATAAAGTTCAATAAAATCCAATAAAGTTCAATAAAGTCAGACATCTTGGTAGCCAAACGGATAATGTGTAACTTTATCAATCCCAGACAGGGGATTTTCCGGACAAAGTTCATTATTCGTAAATCGTTTATTTCTAAATCAGGGGTAAAATCGCTTTAATTTGCGCCGCGATCGGCTCATTTCAGCACAGACCGGTCTTTGTTGAGCGCAGCCCCTCATCCATCAGCCGAGCCACAGATTGTGTTACGTTGTGTTACGTTGTGTTACGTTGTGTTACGTTCTGTTAACTTATGTTACGCTACGCACCCTTGTAACAACATCTGAGAATGATCGGCTGTGGCGGCGGGGAGGCCAGTGGCGGGATGCCATACTTTGTGCCGCGGTTACCAAGTCCTGAAATTACCGTGAAATGTAGTTTGCCGACGGTTGTCGTTGCTTATTAAGTGAATCATGTGGTTGGTTGTGTGTGTGTGTGTGTGTGTGTGTTGTGTGTGTGTGTGTGTGTGTGTGTGTGTGTGTGTGTGTGTGTGTGTGTGTGTGCAGTGTATCCACAGGGACCTGGCCGCCCGGAACATTCTGCTGACTCAGGGCAGAGTCGCCAAGATCTGTGACTTCGGTCTGGCGCGCGACATCACCACCGACTCCAACTACGTGGTCAAAGGCAACGTAAGGCTACCGCTGCGGCTAACGCTACGGCTAACGCTACGGCTAACGCTACGGCTAAAGCTACGGCTAAAGCTACGGCTCGCGCTTATCCTTCAGGATCAATGCTACTGTTAACATTGTGGATAAATAGGAGAGCAGCCTGTCAACAGAGAGCAGCCTGTCTGAGGCCATACAAAGTTGTTCCCGTCTACATTCTTGCCTTATTGCCGGAGGAAATATGTGTGTGTGTGTGTGTGTGTGTGTGTGTGTGTGTGTGTGTGTGTATGTGTGTGTGTGTGTGTGTGTGGTAGCTGTCAAAGTGCACCTCCCATATATCAATCGACTCTTATCTATTGCCTATCAATCACGATACTATCATCCATCATCTCGTGTCCATTAATCAATCCATTATTATCTATAATCTATTGTCTGTCAATCAATTTTCTTCTCCCTGCTCCATTTCGGTCATGGAATGTGCAAAGAGAGATGTTTTGATTGTGAATCGCTGTTTTTGTTTTTTTTCTCAAGTTGTACATCTATCATTTATCAATCAATATATTATATAATCTACCTATCTATCTATTATAATCTATCCTTATCTAGTATCTAGCTACCAATCTATTGTCATCTATTATGAACTATTATTTAATCTATTATCTATCAATCAATCTATCCGTATCTATTATGTATCAATGTACTACTTTCTATCATTATCGAGCTGTCAATCAACATATTGTTATCTGTGAATCAATCTAGTATTATCCTCATAATAATATCATCATACACTCAGTTCATTATTAATCATTATCTATTATGTTGTTGTAGGCCCGCCTGCCAGTCAAGTGGATGTCTCTGGAGAGTATCTTTGAGTGTGTGTACACCTTCGAGAGCGACGTGTGGTCCTACGGCATCCTGCTCTGGGAGATCTTCTCTCTCGGTGCGTAGACTCACCTGGGACACGCGTGTGTGTGTGTACGTGTGTGTACGTGTGTGTGTGTACGTGTGTGTACGTGTGTGTGTACGTGTGTGTGTACGTGTGTGTGTGTGTACGTGTGTGTACATGTGTGTGTACGTGTGTGTACGTGTGTGTACATGTGTGTGTACATGTGTGTGTGTACGTGTGTGTACGTGTGTGTGTACATGTGTGTGTGTACGTGTGTGCGTGTGTACGTGTGTGTGTGTGTACGTGTGTGTGTGTACGTGTGTGGTGGTAACGTGTGTTGTACGTGTATGTGTGTGTAGTGTAGCGTGGTGTGTGTGTACGTGTGTTACGTGTGTACGTGGGTGTGTACGTGTGGTGTAATGTGTGTGTACGTGTTGTCGTACGTGTGTGTACGTGTGGGTGTGTGTACGTGTACGTGTGTACGTGTGTGTGTGTACGTGTGTGTGTGCGTGTGTGTCCGTGTGTGCATGCATGTACACACACACATGTACACACACATGTACACACACACACGTACACACACACACACACACACACACACACACGTACACACAGACAGACAGCCTGGGGTTTGTTCTTGGCAGATTAGTGTGCCTGCGTGGGCGACGCTGGAAAGACACACCAGTCGGACAATGGGGGGTGAGAGAGAGAGAGACAGAGAGAGACAGAGAGAGAGAGAGAGAGAGAGAGAGAGAGAGAGAGAGAGAGAGAGAGAGGTGGTTCTGAACTGTTTCCTCAACTGTATTATTATGATAAGTCTTCGTGTGACCGCTCGGAATGTGTTCTGAACGGTCGATTGTGTGTCCTCGGGTGGTGGTGCTGCTGTTGCTGCTGGCAGCTTTGTGGAGAACCACTCGTCCAAACATCTTCACGCTCGACTCCTGAGCTCCTCAGGCAACCATCGGATGAACGGTTGTCAAGAAAATTGAAGAGAGAGAGAGAGGAGGAGAGAGAGGAGAGAGAGAGAGAGAGAGAGAGAGAGACATAAGTTTCTAGATTAGATTAGACTCGCGCTCGATAATGCTTTTGTTCTGGCAGTGTTACATTTCATTACTTCATCTTTCCAATACAGCGAGAGTGTGCGGTGTGTGTCCTGTGGGGCCCGTCTAACCCTATTACATTTACATTTACATTTACATTTACATTTACGGTATTTGGCAGACTATCTTCTATCCAAAACGACTTACAATACATAAGATTAGCATAGAACAAGTTCCAAGCATTCCTGATTTCCCGGTTAATAACGATTACGATTTTTGTGCGTTCCGCAGGTAACAGTCCCTACCCGGGAATGCCGGTGGACTCGCGCTTCTACAAGCTGATTAAGGAAGGCTATCGGATGGACGCGCCTGACTTTGCCCCCAGCGAAATGTAAGTTAGTGAGTTAGCGGGTTAGTTAGTTAGTTAGTTAGTTAGTTAGTTAGTTTGTCAGTCCCCAGATCCGCCACGTGTGCAGGAGTGTGGTTGGGCGGGTGGGGGTCTGTCAGCGGAGGTGTGTTTGGGGGGAATGTGTGTGCGTGTGTGTGTGTGTGGTGTGTGTGCGTACGTGTGTGTGGTGTGTGTGTGTGTGTGTGTGTGTGTGTGTGTGTGTGTGTGTGTGATATGATCAAGGAATCCTAATCAGCATAACCACAGGCGGAACCCGAGGGCAAAACAACTGAGCAACTGTCATTAGTTTTACTGTGGGGCTGTGATCTGCTCTTGCCTGCCGCTGTTTCACCTGAGGACCCGACCCCGTGCTCATTACCATATCAGATTAGAAACCCCCGCGTGAGTTCAGTCACACGTCAGATGATAATCTCGGACGCCGTTTGCATACGTCCAGTATCAGATTAGAATTCCAGACCCTCGTGCTTGCGCTCGTCATTATAATTGCATTCTTTCGGATGATCTGGGACCCTGACTGTTTACTTCCAGTGTCTGATGGTCGTGACATGATTTCAGGTTAGAATCTGTGTTTTTATTCCCAGGTACCAGATCATGAGGTCCTGCTGGGACGCGGACCCCTGCCAGAGACCCCCGTTCAGGAAGGTGGTGGAGAGGATCGAGCAGCAGCTGTCAGACACCACAAAACACGTAGGTCCGCCTCAGACCAGCGGGTCCGCCTCAGACCAGCAGGTCCGCCTCAGACCAGCGGGTCCGCCTCAGACCAGTAGGTCCGCCTCAAACCAGAAGGTCTATTTCAAACCAGTGGGACTATTTCAAACCAGTAGGTCCACCTAAGGAGATCGAACCCATTTTATCTTAATTCAGATACCAATTCTCTATGGATCTTCTAAATGATTAAAGGGGTGATTATTATTGATTATTATTGATTATTAAGCCCTCTTTCCACCAGTTGACACAGAGCTTCAGAGTCGACGGTCATTAACCCCGGAGGTGCCGCCTGACACATGGAATGTCCAGTTTAGTGACTGGTCTGAAATATTGTGAGCATCTTAATGGCGTCGTTAAAAGCCTGTTAAAGCCTGTATTTAAACAGGCTCTCAAGTCAGTCATTCACGCTCCCATAAAGATTTTAACAATCTCTCAGTTCTCACAGTGAATCACCGCCAAGCACCTGGAAAACACATTCAGGAAGAAATGAACTACAAAACAAAAATAATAATATTTCAATAAATAATAATAATCATAGAGAAGAATAACAATGATAACAATAAGAATAATGCTAATACATATTACTTTTCAACATCATGTGCAATATTCTCAATATCATACGTTTACTTTTCAAGTAATATTACTTTTCAATACCATTGGCAACTTTTCTATTCCAGTTAAATTACTTACTTTTATTGTTATTCTATTCTATTCGTATACACTTACATTTATTCTTCTATTGTTTTTATTCTTATGTGTTTGAGCACAAGAATTTCCTTCGGGATTAATAATGTATTATTCTAAACTATTTATTTGTTCATCATAAAAGTTCTGTCTTATCTCATCTTATATTCTCTGTCCTGCAAACGTAACTTCATTATTATTTGTGTCTTTATTTAGATCTATCTGAACTTCAACTCGAGGATCCCAGGAACCTCCGGGGCCAGGGAGGACCCCGCGGCCCACGGTGCATCTCTTCACTACCCCGACCCCACGGCCGGCGGTCCCGCTGCCCACCGCCGGCCGCTGCTGGCCCACGACGAGGTCTTCCTGGAGGGGAGGAGCCTCCGGGGGCACCGCGTGTGAGGACCCCCCCCCCGCCCCCGCCCTCGACCTCGCCCGCCCGCCCGGGATATAGGCAGCCCATGAAGTGCCTGTGTGAACCTTGTAC
>PIJE02001771.1:64614-73969 GCA_002895965.2 Coryphaenoides rupestris
TGTGGAGGTGTCCCTGAGCAAGCCTACCAGCTGCTAAGTGTCAGAAATGTTTTGACGCTTTCCATCGGAGGCGGGGTGGCGCCGCTTAAGACCGTCGCCACCCCGGGACAGAACCCAGCCGTCAACCCCATCATCAAATGTTCCAAGGAGTTCCGATCACTCAACAGCCAACAGCAGAGACACAGGCTGACGTCAGACAAACAACAGGCTGTCAACAGGCTGTCAACAGGCTGCGCGTTGCCGTGCGAGAGTCGTGGCCCTGTACGCGTGGCGCTGCATCGAGCCACGCCCGCCATCGCCACCATCGTCACGTGGGAAATGTCGTCCGGGAATGTCGGTTTGGCCGCCGTGTCGGTGAAACCATCTGCGTGGTTTCACCTTCACGTGAAACTATAGGGATGTAGTCAAAGGTAGCGTCAGTCAAATACTCTGTCTTTGACGATTGTTGCATTGCTTACATTTTTTTATCGTTGACACTTTCGTAGTTCAATGAGCGCTTCATAACTCTCGAGCACATATATGAACACATGAGTTCATAAACCCTTTCATTGAAGCTCTTTGCTACCGACAGCTATCCTACACTCCTATCAGGTCATATCTGGCGGCTTGTGGAAAATTACCGACAACTTTGTCGTCTCTCCATTGTTGGACTCCAGGGGTGTAAAAAGTACCCAGAAATTATACTTAAGTGGAAGTATGGGTACCGTCTCAAAATCTTACTCAAGTAAAAGTCAGAGTATCTGGCTAAAAACACACTTGAGTAAAAGTCAAAAAGTTTCTACTTTTAAATGTACTTAAGTACTAAAAAGTAAAAGTAAAAACTTTTTTTTATTGCAAGGCCATGGGTGCTCGTCTTGTCCGTCCACGCCGACCGTTTCGTCCTCTTCATCACTCGTACTATCGTTTGTGGTCATCTTCTCTAGCTTGTCACCCTGACTGTCTATTCTTCTGATAGCAGGTGTTTAATCAAAGATCCCCGCTGTCTAGTCTTGACCAAGGACCAATCAGCATGGGTGTGGGCGGGTTCATTTTCCATTGATGGGATTTGATTGGCTGTTTTTAAATAAAGTGCGGCCGCAGGATTAATAACGTTAACGTTCGGCCAGAGAAACAAATATACTAATTAAAATTGTTGGACCTGCGAGATTTGTACTTTGTACTTTGTAGCTCTGCATTTTAAATGTAAGGAGTAAAAAGTATGTTTTTTTTCTCTGAAATGTAATTGAGTAAAAGTACAAGTATACAAATCTAATAATACTCGAGTAAAGTACAAATCCCCAAAAACAGTACTTAAGTATTGTAACGAAGTACAATTACTCAAGTACTTTACACCCCTGTTGGACTTTACATGTGGACTGGATTTGGATCTCTGAATAAAGTCTCTGGTGTTGGATTCCCCACTGTGACCTCATGGGTTTTGTAAAACGCGATTATGGAATCGAAATCCGACGAGTCCTCGAGGGGCCTGGTTCTCCGCCACCCTTTTTGCGTCGGCATTTGAAAGGGTGACTACGTGACGTGGGAGCTTGGACGTCATGCTTTGTCTTCGCGTATTTACTCAGCCGACGGACCGCGAGCCCGGGGGACCGGGAAGGAGCCCGCGTCGACCTTTTACGCCCGACGCAGTCCGCGGACTTTAAAGCGCTCCGAGCGACAGACAGAGAGACTTTCTGAGGAGTGTTTACCGACACCGTCGCACCTTCACACCTTCGCTCGGAACTAACACACACACCTCTCTTGAGTGACAGCCGCAGGAACCCAAGTCAACAGATAATTACCAGTTGAAACGCGTCACATGAGCTGTTGGGCCGGTGCTGCTGACAGAACTGAACAACTGTAATCAGGCACTGAGGTCACCCCCCCCCCCCCCCACTGGTTGTTCCACAGCTACAGGAACATCGGAGATGACAGGTTTGTGGTTTGTGGGGTCTCAGCGCTGGATTGCAACAGCCTTGGGTGGAGGAGATGGACGCTGTCCTCCTCCGCCTCCTCCTCCTCCTCCTCCTCCTCCTCCTAGCGGGACAGCGAGGCGTCCTTCAGGGTGAACACATGGATGTTGTTCAGGAAACTCCGCAGGACGTCCTGAAGGGACGCCGCACGCTGCACTTGTTTACAACCGACCCCTGACACTTCCCCCTCACTCTAAAAGGGAAGGCCTGCACAGCGGTTCACGACTTCCCAGCATGCACCTTACTGGGGTCCTCCCCCCCCCTCCCCCCCCCTCTCCCCCCCCCCCACGGTTGAACTGAGCAGGAATGTCCTGAACTGAGAAAGTTGATAAGGTACTAAAACAGTGTGGTGAATCAGTCTTCCTCCGGTGGATCGAGGCTGGCGTCTCGCTGGGTGGAAACTTTTGGTCATCACACCATGTAACTCCAGAAACACTAAAACAAAACAGAAAAACAAATCCATCTTCGTGTTTCCTCAGAATGACACCAGGACTGACCACCACCACCGTCATCATCATCATCATCATTGGCTTGACCTGACCTGATCGTTCTGTCCCTGCTGTCCCCCCTGGTATACGGCGGCGGTCGCATTTGTCCACGAGTCTGCTCGACATGTGGTGTTATCGCACGAGCGTTAATAAGCGTCTCTGAAAGTCCGTCAGGGGATCTGGGGCGGCTTTAAAGCGAACGTCTGTCCCCCGCCGCCGCCGCCGGCGATGCCACCGCCGGGGGGGGGGGGCTGCCCCCATGCGTACCCGCGGTCCGGGGCCGTTGGGGGGGGAGGGGGGCGGGGCGGCTGCCCACCCATGCGTACCCGCGGTCCGGGGCCGTTGGGGCGCACCATATGTGAGGGGATTAGAGAGGGGTGATNNNNGGGGGGGTGCTCTTAACAGCTTGTTGGTATTACTACACTGGTCACTGGACTGAACACTGGGACAACATATGGCCGGACACATGTATGGATCTGACCACGAGGTCACCCACCTCAACTCCAGTTTGATGGATGGAGGGAGGGATGGAGGGAGGGAGGGAGGGAGGGATGGAGGGAGGGAGGGAGGGATGGACAGATGCTACAGTATGTTGAGACTTTGTGTTCCGGGTCCCTGGTTCTATGAGTGTGTCTCCACCAGGGCAGCAACGAGGAGGAAGGAGACAAACGTTGATAAGATGAAGATAATAAAGTTAGTTAACAAAAGCACGACACAACAAGGACCATCTCTGTGCTGTATATGTATTTGTGTGTCAAATTCAATTTCAAGTTCAAGACATTCATTCACATTCACACAGTCGACAAGAACGAATGTTTCTCACGGACCGAGGTGCAAACACAGAACAAAAAAACTCATGCGGTGGGTGGCAGCAGCAGCAGAGTGTTCAGGAGTCTTGACAGCTCGGGGGGGGGGCCAACTGTGGGTGGCAGCAGCAGCAGAGTCTTCAGGAGTCTTGACAGCTCGGGGGGGGGAAGTAGCTGTTGCAGAACCTTCCAGAGCCGGTCCTGATGCTGCGGTATCTTTCCGGGGGCAAACTGTCTCTGGGAGGGTGTAGAAGGGTGTAGAAGGTGGTTGAGGATGGGCGGCGGTAGGCTGGCTCTCTCTTCCTGTCGTTGCTGTCGAGCCTTCTTGGCTGCAGAGTTGGTGAAATGACTACGAAATAACTATAAAGCGCTGAAAGTGTCTCGGACAACTCGTGCAAGAGACTGAATGGCTAATTCAACACAATGGAGAAGAGGAATGTGAGGAATGTAATCGATACACATAAATAAATGATGACAAGCGCAAATGAATCGATGTACAAAGTTATGAATGGATGCGTTCCACGGCTGAGTCTGGGTCAACCTGCGCCGGTGAACTTTTGGGCTTTTACTCTGAAGGAAACCGGAGACGGAGCGGAAACTCGACGCCTCGTGCCCCGCGCGTTCCCACAAAGGGGTTTCAATAATTGATGATCGGACAGCTGATCGGCCCTCGCGCTGACGGAATGTTTCCAGCAGCGGGAAAAGGTTTGGAAAAACTCCGGCGACAACAACAACAACAACAACAACGACACGCGACATCGTACAGGTGAGGGTTGGGGTTCGGGGTCGGGGTCGGGGGGGAGGGGAGGGGGGGGGGGGGGGGGGTCCAGGGCCTGTCATCACCCCGATCTCTCTCTCGCTAGTCTGGCGGATTGCTCAGGAGGTACAGACGGTTGTCTGTGCCACTGGAAGGTTGCCTGGTTTCGATCCCCGGCTCCTAATCCCCCCTATCTAAGTGTCGAGGTGTCCCTGAGCGAGACGACTCTACCCCCTACCCGTTCCTGACCAAGCGGCGGTTGCCTTGGATGATCGCAGGATAAAAATGCGGCCAATGCAGTCTGGCTTTCAAGGCCGGTCGTTCCCTTTGTCTGAAAGACTGACAACAGACGGGAAATGAGTTTGACTGGGAGCCTGTCGTGGGTGTGTGAGTATGTGGGTCATGTGGATCACGCTTTCTCTGAAGGATTCGCTTGCACAGAGCACAGTAAAGCAACACGAGCTGCTTCACACCTGTCAACAGAACGCCAGAACCCGTTTGCAGCCGTCCTCCGCCGCCATTGCCCACCAGGCCAGAAACACCGGGCGGCGGGCGTTCCCATGGCTCCCCGCGGCGTGTTTACACACAACAGAGCGGCGCGGGGCTCCGAGGTTCCGCCACTGGGCTGGGTCACGATGATATTATGACATGAAGACACCTCGATGACACCTCGTGTGTTTGTCTTCTTCTTGGCCAGGGCAACGGCCTGTTTGTTATCCATCCGGTTAGACTCTAGTGTTTTACACTGCAGGCTGGGGTTAGACAGTGCAGAGACGGGTCATTAAGGAGCAGGTAGGGGTTAGACAGTACAGAGACAGGTCATTAAGGAGCAGGTAGGGGTTAGACAGTACAGAGACAGGTCATTAAGGAGCAGGTAGGGGTTAGACAGTACAGAGACAGGTCATTAAGGAGCAGGTAGGGGTTAGACGGTACAGAGACAGGTCATTAAGGAGCAGGTAGGGGTTAGACAGTACAGAGACAGGTCATTAAGGAGCAGGTAGGGGTTAGACAGTACAGAGACAGGTCATTAAGGAGCAGGTAGGGGTTAGACAGTACAGAGACAGGTCATTAAGGAGCAGGTAGGGGTTAGACGGTACAGAGACAGGTCATTAAGGAGCAGGTAGGGGTTAGACGGTACAGAGACAGGTCATTAAGGAGCAGGTAGGGGTTAGACGGTACAGAGACGGGTCATTAAGGAGCAGGTAGGGGTTAGACGGTACAGAGACGGGTCATTAAGGAGCAGGTAGGGGTTAGACGGTACAGAGACAGGTCATTAAGGAGCAGGTAGGGGTTAGACGGTACAGAGACGGGTCATTAAGGAGCAGGTAGGGGTTAGACGGTACAGAGACGGGTCATTAAGGAGCAGGTAGGGGTTAGACGGTACAGAGACAGGTCATTAAGGAGCAGGTAGGGGTTAGACAGTACAGAGACAGGTCATTAAGGAGCAGGTAGGGGTTAGACAGTACAGAGACAGGTCATTAAGGAGCAGGTAGGGGTTAGACGGCACAGAGACAGGTCATTAAGGAGCAGGTAGGGGTTAGACAGTACAGAGACAGGTCATTAAGGAGCAGGTAGGGGTTAGACAGTACAGAGACAGGTCATTAAGGAGCAGGTAGGGGTTAGAGAGGTAGGGGTCTCCCTAACCAGAACCTCTAAACCGACCAGTTCCCCCGACCCCCTTCTCTGCCCCCTCCTCCCGTGGTTGGTTGGCACTTCCTGCACAGCTTGGCTGACAGGAAGTGGTCGTTACCCACAAACCAACACACACGCTTACCTTCCCCTCCTCCCCCACCCGCAACCCCCCGTCCCCCCAACTTATCGTTTAACTGCTGAAAAGAACGACCAGACGGTTTCTGTGGAGTTCCTGAGCAACCCGATCGGCAGGTCACTCATGTCTCAGGATGAAATGTTGGCTAAACTACATTAGCATCAATAACCATCGATTCATCTCAACAAGATGCTCCTCCTAGCTAAGTGTGGAGGTGTCCCTGAGCAAGACACCACCTAACCCTACCTGCTCCTCCTAGCTAAGTGTGGAGGTGTCCCTGAGCAAGACACCACCTAACCCTACCTGCTCCTCCCTAGCTAAGTGTGGAGGTGTCCCTGAGCAAGACACCACCTAACCCTACCTGCTCCTCCTAGCTAAGTGTGGAGGTGTCCCTGAGCAAGACACCACCTAACCCTACCTGCTCCTCCTAGCTAAGTGTGGAGGTGTCCCTGAGCAAGACACCACCTAACCCTACCTGCTCCTCCTAGCTAAGTGTGGAGGTGTCCCTGAGCAAGACACCACCTAACCCTACCTGCTCCTCCTCCTAGCTAAGTGTGGAGGTGTCCCTGAGCAAGACACCACCTAACCCTACCTGCTCCTCCTAGCTAAGTGTGGAGGTGTCCCTGAGCAAGACACCACCTAACCCTACCTGCTCCTGACGTGTTGGTTGTTACCTTGCATGGTTGACACCGCCGTCGGTGTATGAATGGGTGAATGTGAGGCAATACTGTAAAGCGATGTATAAAAGCGATATATAAATGCAATTCTATTTATATATATACAGTATACTATATATAGTATATATATATAGTATATATATATACTAGAGTAAATTGTATTCATACATGATTCGTATATTTACAGTATTAGCCACACATAAGATAAGATAGAACCTATCTTATCACATTAACCTACACCTAACCTCTCGTATGTATGTATGTATGTATGTATGTATGTATGTATGTATGTATGTATGTACAGTATGTATGTATGTTATACACATTAATGACCCGTCTCTGCACTGTCTAACCCCAGCCTGCAGTGTAAAACACTAGAGTCTAACCGGATGGATAACAAACAGGCCGTTGCCCTGGCCAAGAAGAAGACAAACACACGAGGTGTCATCGAGGCGTCTTCATGTCATAATATCATCGTGACCCAGCCCAGTGGCGGAACCTCGGAGCCCCGCGCCGCTCTGTTGTGTGTAAACACGCCGCGGGGAGCCATGGGAACGCCCGCCGCCCACCGCTGTTCCTGGCCTGGCGGGCCAATGGCGGCGGAGGACGGCTGCAAACGGGTTCTGGCGTTCTGTTGACAGGTGTGAAGCAGCTCGTGTTGCTTTACTGTGCTCTGTGCAAGCGAATCCTTCAGAGAAAGCATGATCCACATGACCCACATACTCACACACACACGACAGGCTCCAAGTCAAACTCATTTACCGTCTGTTGTCTTTCAGACAAAGAGAACGACTGGCCTTGAAAGCCAGACTGCATCCTGGGATCATCCAAGGCAACAGCCGCTCGGTCAGGAACGGGTAAGGGGGTAGAGTCGCCTTGCTCAGGGACACCTCGACACTTAGATAGGGGGATTAGGAGCCGGGGGATCGAAACCGGCAACCTTCCAGTGGCACAGACAACCGCTCTTACCTCCTGAGCAACCCGCCAGACTAGCTGTGTTAGGCCTCACCGAGGGGGTGGGTGATGACAGGCCCTGACCCCCCCCCCGACCCCGACGCCGAACCCCAACCCTCACCTGTACGATGTCGCGTGTCGTTGTTGTTGTTGTTGTTGTTGTCGTCGCCGAGTTTTTCCAAACCTTTTCCGCTGCGCTGGAAACATTCCGTCGGGCGCGAGGGCCGATCAGCTGTCCGATCATCCATTATTGAAACCCTTTGTGGGAACGCGCGGGGGCACGAGGCGTCGAGTTTCCGCTCCGTCTCCGGTTTCCTTCAGAGTAAAAGCCCAAAAGTTCACCGGCGCAAGTTGACCCAGACTCAGCCGTGGAACGCATCCATTCATAACTTTGTACATCGATTCATTTGCGCTTGTCATCATTTATTTATGTGTATCGATTACATTCCTCACATTCCTCATCTCCATTTTGTTGAATTAGCCATTCAGTCTCTTGCACGAGTTTGTTCGAGACACTTCCAGCGCTTTATAGTTATTTTGTAGTCATTTCGCCAACTCTGCAGCCAAGAAGGCTCGACAGCAACGACAGGAAGAGAGAGCCAGCCTACCGCCGCCCATCCTCAACCACCTTCTACACCCTTCTACACCCTCCCAGAGACAGTTTGCCCCCGGAAAGATACCGCAGCATCAGGACCGGCTCTGGAAGGTTCTGCAACAGCTACTTCCCCCCCCCGAGCTGTCAAGACTCCTGAAGACTCTGCTGCTGCTGCCACCCACCGCATGAGTTGTTTGTTCTGTGTTTGCACCTCGGTCCGTGAGAAACATTCGTTCTTGTCGACTGTGTGAATGTGAATGAATGACTTGATCTTGAACTTGAATTTGATACACAAATACATACACAGCACAGAGATAGTCCTTGTTGTGTCGTGCTTTTGTTATCTAACTTTATCGTCGTCATCTTATCAATGTTTGTCTCCGTCCTCCTCGTTGCTGCCCCGGTGGAGACACTCTCATAGAACCAGGGACCCGGAACACAAAGTCTCAACATACTGTAGCATCTGTCCATCCCTCCCTCCCTCCATCCCTCCATCCCTCCCTCCCTCCCTCCCTCCATCCCTCCATCCCTCCATCCATCCCTCCCTCCATCCATCAAACTGGAGTTGAGGTGGGTGACCTCGTGGTCAGATCCATACATGTGTCCGGCCATATGTTGTCCCAGTGTTCAGTCCAGTGACCAGTGTAGTAATACCAACAAGCTGTTAAGAGCACCCCCCCCCCCCCCCCCCCCCCCCATGCCTCCATCGGTCCCACACCATCACCCCTCTCTAATCCCCTCACATATGGTGCGCCCCAACGGCCCCGGACCGCGGGTACGCATGGGTGGGCAGCCCCCCCCCCCCGGCGGTGGCATCGCCGGCGGCGGCGGCGGGGGACAGACGTTCGATTTAAAGCCGCCCCAGATCCCCTGACGGACTTTCAGAGACGCTTATTAACGCTCGTGCGATAACACCACATGTCGAGCAGACTCGTGGACAAATGCGACCGCCGCCGTATACCAGGGGGACAGCAGGGACAGAACGATCAGGTCAGGTCAAGCCAATGATGATGATGATGATGACGGTGGTGGTGGTCAGTCCTGGTGTCATTCTGAGGAAACACGAAGATGGATTTGTTTTTCTGTTTTGTTTTAGTGTTCTGTTGTTTTCTGGAGTTACATGGTGTGATGACCAAAAGTTTCCACCCAGCGAGACGCCGGCCTCGATCCACCGGAGGAAGACTGATTCACCACACTGTTTTAGTACCTTATCAACTTTCTCAGTTCAGGACATTCCTGCTCAGTTCAACCGTGGGGGGGGTAAGTAAGGTGCATGCTGGGAAGTCGTGAACCGCTGTGCAGGCCTTCCCTTTGAGAGTGAGGGGGAAGTGTCAGGGGTCGGTTGTAAACAAGTGCATGGC
>PIJE02001771.1:94306-97818 GCA_002895965.2 Coryphaenoides rupestris
AACCAAAGAAACCAAAGAAACCAAAGAAACATCTGATCTGCTGCTCCTGTTGCACAGAAACCCCCCCCCCACGGTGTCGTCTGACTGACAGAGTTACGTTACGTTACATACAGACAGACAGAATGACAGAATGACAGACAGACATACAGGCAGACAGACAGACAGGCAGGCAGGCAGACACAGACAGACAGACAGACAGACAGACAGAGCCACCGGAGTGGATGTTGTTGTGTACCGTTGCCATAGCGATGCCCAGCTGCGTCCTGCGGGCTGCGACCAACACCGGACACCCGGGACACTATTTCTTTTATTTTCTTTTTTACTCCTACTACGGACTCTAAAGTGTATAACTTATTTTTGTTTTGGAGGAGAGGACATTATCATCATCATTATGGCCGACACCCTGAGGAGACTGGTGAGCGCGTCTTCATACGGTGGTCTGCAGGACAGGCTGGAGAGCTGGTACAGAGACTACCATGTAAGTCATCAATTAGTCATCACTGACCTAAATCTGACCAAGCCACTCAATACACTGCTTTAGAACAGTGGCTCCAACCTCCAGGCTACAGTGACATGCAAATTAATTGCATCTCATGGTAAGCGTCTTAATAGGAGACTTAATGCAGTCATTCTATTGGTTCTTTATTGTTACTTTACTTGTAACTTCATAATAATAAAGCCCATCGGACACTGTTGTTATTACATGGTTCATCCGTGTTTTCGTAATCTAATAATAAAGTGGTCGGTCCGCTCTGCTCCCCGCTGTCAGTCAGGAGCTCAAGATGGCGTCCGACTGTCGGCCTCCTCCACTCTTTACTGTCTAATTCTCTTTATTATTCGTCTTTTTATTCACGTTTGTGTATTATATCATAAGTTACGTTGTAACTGACTAAAACGATGCATCAGAATCCGCTGCTTGGTTTTATAAAGCTCTTGAGAAACGTCTGTCGCTTACACACCACGCATATTTATACTTTCAAGTCTGGGAAAATTAAGATAAAGATAAAGATAATCATGTATTAATGTATAATATATAAGTATTGAAATGTGTTGTTGGAAGGACGAGCTGTACTGAACTCGTGTGTTTAGTGTGAAGGTCTGCTAGCTCAGGGTTTATTTATAGCTGTCGCCGGTCGCAGTCTGTGACGTCAGGAGGCCACGCCTCCTCCGCATGACTACGTTCAAATAATAATAATATCTATGAATATATCATAATACTCTAATAATTTTAATACTCAATAATAATATGATACATAATAAACATATAATACTCGTTATATACAGTACCGATATATACATGAAAGGAATAAAGGAAAGTTACAAGCTTGCAATATTAGTTCATATATTTGGGTCAGGAGACCAGACGATGCAAACTGGTGTAGGAGAGTTTTAGATATTAAAGTTACAAAGTTTGAACTTGAGGATGGGTGTTGAGGGAGGTCTTGAAGGTGGAGGAGGGAGAGGTGGAGGGTGGAGGTTCTGAGAGTTGACCCGGCTGTGATCTGTGGTTGTTGTGTTGTGTTGTTGTTGTTGTGTTGTTGTTGTGGTGGTGCAGGAGAGCTCCAACGGGCCGGTGAAGAAGTCCATGCGGGAGAAGGCGGTGGAGCGACGCAATGTCAACAAGGAGCACAACAGCAACTTCAAGGCGGGCTACGTCCCCATAGAGGAGGAGAGGCTCCACAAGACGGGACTGCGGGGACGCAAGGGCAACATGGCCGTCTGCATCATCGTGCTACTCTTCCTCCTCGCCCTCATAAACCTCATAGTGAGGACACTTATTGTTATTATTATTATTAGTATTAATATTATCATTACGACACTGATTGGATCTTCACAATGTAGCATTTAAGGCCTCTGTATGCTTCTTCAGAAGTGTTCTGAGATCAGAACAAATCGGACGTCTGAATTCGACTTCTACCTTGTATAGTTCCACAGAACTGGCCGATATTGGGGAGGTACTAGAGTATATGAGGGCTGTCCCGTCAACCTACCGAGATCTGGCACCGGCCTCCAAGCCCGCCTCCCTTCATACCACCCACAGTTTACCCTATCGCTGAGGAGAGGGCGGGGCCGGGAGGGCTTTTCAGATATACACCCCCCCCCCCCGTGCCCGCCTAACGAACGAAAAGAACCCAACAGAAGCGCCGGAAGACGGTTTCCGACACAAGCCAACGCTTTTCAGAAGAAGCATACGGAGGCCTTTTAGTCGTTGCGTTTTGTCCCAAGCAAATTCAGAATGAATGCATGCAATTCGAGAGTAGGTCGGAAGTTCGAGGCGTCTTGCTCGAGGACACTGTGTGGGGATCGAACCCAGTCCCATCTCTGTCCTGGAGTCTAACACCGTTCTGGTAGTCCTCGAGGTGGTGCTGACGGGTCTCTCTGCGGTCCCCTCAGATCACGCTGGTCATCTGGACGGTGATCCGGATCGGGCCGAACGGCTGCGACAGCATGGAGTTCCACGAGAGCGGCCTGCTGCGCTTCAAGCAGAAGGCGGACATGGGCACCGTGTTCCCCCTGCACCGCAGCACCATTGGGGGCCGCAAAGACCAGGACCTGGTGCTGACCGGGAACAACAACCCGGTGAGCACTGACTCCCAATAACACCTTACCCAAGACTGACTCCCAATAACACCTTACTGTGTACTGACTCCTATTAACACCTTACCACTTGTTTGGATATCGCGGTGATGGTTGCAAAATACAATCAATGCCTTGACTCAAAATCACTCAAAAGTTATTTCAGGAAATGTTATTTTATTTGGACGGCATGAAGCAGAAAACGTTTCGCCAGTCAGCTCATGATCCTGATCCTGTGGGGCACTTTTTTTTGCGGTCGTGTGGCCAAGTTCAACTGTGTGTGAAAAGGCACTTTACATACACGTCCATAAAGTTCTCCTGCTATCAGGCCACCAAGCCCTCCCCCACCTCCCTCGCACGTCCTCTTATGTATGAGCACACGTCTAAAGTGTCCCGTCCTGGTGGTGCAGGTGGTGTTCCAGCAGGGCACCACCAAGCTGAGCGTGGAGGAGGACAAGATGTTGGTGGTGAGCGACGTGGGCATCTCCTTCACGGACCCCCGCACCCAGACCACCTTCTTCAGCACCGACTTCGAGAACCACGAGTTCCACCTGCCCAAGGGCGTCAAGGTGCTCCGCGTGAAGAAGGCCTCCACAGAACGGGTAGGTACCGGGTAGTAGATAGCAGGTAGGGTACTAGGGGTAGGTAACAGGGGTAGGGTACCAGGGTTAGGGTTACAGGGTAGTACATTAGCAAGCTGGGTACTAGGGGTTGGGTACCGGTAGTAGATAGCCAGCTAGGTACTAGGGGTAGGGTTACCGGTAGGGGTACCAAGGTAGGGTACCAGGGGTAGGGGTTACTGAATCTCAGTGACCAGATTACGAGCAGTAAATACGGTATCGGAAGAGGTGTGTTGTGAGGGGACGCATGGGGGAGGCGGGCGGGGGGGCGGGTGTGTGTGTGTGTGTGTGTTGTCGTGTGTGTGGTGTAGTGTG
>PIJE02001772.1:0-5000 GCA_002895965.2 Coryphaenoides rupestris
GGCACCAAGGGTTACCAAACCCAACCCAACCATCACTCTCACCTTTCCTCAAAAACTTCCTCCTCCTCTCTCCCTTCCTCCTCCTTCCTCCCTCCCGCAGTCATGCAGTAATGATTCCCTCCCTGCGCACCTGTACCGTTGACTTATGGATGTGTGACGCATGGAGGAGATTTCAACTGATTCCTCGTCCCGAGATAACAAAACTATCAAAACGGTTTGCTTTCAATCACTGAATTCAATTACAGTATATATTTGTCTGTGTAAAAAAAAATAAAAGAATCATTTTGTAATTAATTTTACATTTTCAAACGCACACATTATAATCAGCCCATGTCGGGAACCAACCTAACCTGTTAATGAGTATTTTTTTAAATCTTGACAATCACCTGCAATTTAGCTGGCGTGATCCGTAACGATGCTATCAGCTGTGTAATGGCGTCGAAATGAAGAAATAATATTGTAGCTCGGAGCCACGTCTGGCGTATTAGAAGGGCGCGTGTTATTAATGCCTCGTTCAGTCAACAACGCTTCTCTGACGGTATTTATTTTGAAACAGTGTTCATCACAGCGAGAGAGAGAGAGGAGAGAGGAGCTTGCTATTACAATAAAAATAAAAGGATAAAAGTTGTATTGGGTTTAAACTGGTTTTCATTCTCTTCTGCGGAGCCACTATTTAACTCGAGTGCGTCTTCTGTCCATATTTCGTGTTTCGCCGAACGAACGGCGCTGTTGATCTTAAACGCAACTTAGAAATTAGACACCGAATCCTTCCTCCTGTGTAGCTGGACGGTCTCAACAGTGGAACGCCCGGCTCCGAGGTCCACGTGGGGGGGGGGGGTGTGGGTTCATCTCATTGCTTATTTGTGCAGGGGGCGTCTGCGTATACGTATCCTATAGTGCGCTGAGCGAGCCCCGTGGACTCCAAGTACCAGCATGCCCGTCACCTTAAATGAGAAGACTAATGCTTCACTGTGTCCTGGGGGAGGTTTCCGTCTTGTGGGTGCGTGTGATGTCGTCTCCTTATCGCCCGGTGTTTCCTACGGCGGCGCTACTACATCGGCTGTCAGACGCGCCGGGACCCGGGCAGCCAATTAACATGTTGCGTCCGTTGCAAAAAGGGGAGGGAGTTAAAGGAACACACCCCGGCCCCCAAAAGAAGGATTTTTTTTTTGACATTTCTGCTTCGAACCGTCAACAACAAAACGACATACTTTCTGCGGAGACGACCCGTGAGTCCTAATTATCCAACTGCGCTGGCTCCAAAACACGGAATGTTCCGCCGTTCGGTCGGCGCTCGGTCCGTAAGATTCGTGTTGAAAAAAAAAAATAAAAAAAAAAAAACGGCGACAAATCAGAGATGTGGATCGAGTCGTCGTATCACAACCGGCCCCTGAGAGCAGAACTTCTGTGAAGAAACTTATCTGTTTATTTTTTTTTCTTCTTTTTTACTGATGATTTTTTTTTTATTTTTTTTAATTTTTGATATGTTCGATATTTTTTTTTTCTTTATTTTTTTTTTTTTTGAACTTTCTATAGAATACTGGTCTGTTCTATTACACCTCTTATTCTCCAGGGTACAGGCACACTTTCTTCCTCCCGGACGTTTCCAAGGGCCAAGATTAATACGATACTACATCACTGGGAGACGTGGCGGTCTCTGCAAATGCAGTTAACGGGAGTTGATCACATTGCTGCCTGCCAGGGTTGATGCTACACAGAGAATAAAGACAGAGCCGCACTTTAAGATTAACTTCAAAGGTTGTAACAATTTAAGTTGTTTATCGGTTTCAGACAGTAAATAATCCATTAATCTTATTCAATCGGAAACCGTTTGTACGTTTTCAATTTGGTACAAAAGCATCGGAGCTACAAAGATCTCTTGGACAACTGTATTATGCTATAGAGCTCATAACTAGCTCATTAACGTGCATTATTATATTATATTATGATTATCGCGCTCATTAGATGCAGCAAACTTAATGACATGACTGCCACATATCTCTCACCGTCCCCGACCTCCCTCTCTCTCTCTTCTCTCTCGCGTCTCTCATCAATCTCTCTCTTCTGTCTTCTGTCTCTCTCTCTCTCTCTCTCTGCATCTCTTTCTTGCTGATGTCTATTTTCAAAATGTAGAAATTCCTGTAGGGGGTAAACGAGAGAGAGAGAGAGAGGGAGGGAGAGAGGGAGGGAGGGAGAGAAAGACAGAGAGGAAGAGAGACAGAGAGACAGAGAGACAGAGAGGAGGAGAAAGGGAGGAGAAGGAGAAGGATCCCAACAGAGCAACGGGCGCTGGAGAGAAGTGTGTCACATGGCCTGAAGCCTAGCGGCTAATAAAGTCATTAATTCAGCTTATTAAGTTGGCCTTTGGGTTACAGAAAAATCCTCTGCGTCTCCCCCTTTGAGATGTGACTGGAGGAGCGAGGGGAGGCGGGGGGGGGGAGTCAGCTAATTAGTGTCGAAAAACAAGAGTGGGGGAGAGACGGGGGGGAGGGAAGGGAGGAAATAGTTTTGGCGCGCGTGTGTGTGTTGTGTGTGTGTGTGTGTGTGTGTGTGTGTGGAGAGAGAGAGGGCGAGAGATGAAGAGGTGGGTGAGCGAGGTGTCCTGACGAACCTCCTAATGAGGCGCGTTTGGGTGACCGAGTGACACGCTCATCAGAAAATAGAAGTAGAAATAGAAATAGAAATAGAATTAGACGCCGAGCCGGGACGCCGAGCCCCCAGACTACCCGGGTACTCTTGAGCCACGCACTGCTGCTGATGCTGCTGCTTAATGATGTGAATTAATGACACACAGAGAGAGAGAGAGAGACAGAGAGAGAGAGAGAGAGAGAGAGAGAGAGTTGGGGCGAGCTGTCAGTTTGCCGGTGGTTTAATGAGCTTGTTGTTGGTGAGAAGATAAAGAAAGGAGCATCGCTACAAACTATGACCCAGCTAGCGCACACACACACACACACACACAGCACACACACACACACACACACACACACACACACACACACACACACACACACACACACACACACACACACACACACACACACACACACACACACACACACACACACACACACACACACACACACACACACACACACACACACACACACACACACACACACACACACACACACATGCACACACACACACACACACACACACACACACGTATCCACCCCCTTTGAACTTAACTTATTTCTGCTGCTAGTTCTGCATCATCATGTAGTCTTGTGTGTTCGGTGGTGGGTTCTGTAGTCTTGTGTGTGAGGTGGTGGGTTCTGTAGTCTTGTGTGTTAGGTGGTGGGTTCTGTAGTCTTGTGTGTTGAGGTGGTGGGTTCTGTAGTCTTGTGTGTTAGGTGGTGGGTTCTGTAGTCTTGTGTGTTCGGTGGTGGTGGGTTCTGTAGTCTTGTGTGTTAGGTGGTGGGTTCTGTAGTCTTGTGTGTTCGGGTGGTGGGTTCTGTAGTCTTGTGTGTTCGGTGGTGGGTTCTGTAGTCTTGTGTGTTAGGTGGTGGGTTCTGTAGTCTTGTGTGTTAGGTGGTGGGTTCTGTAGTCTTGTGTGTTCGGTGGTGGGTTCTGTAGTCTTGTGTGTTAGGTGGTGGGTTCTGTAGTCTTGTGTGTTAGGTGGTGGGTTCTGTAGTCTTGTGTGTGAGGTGGTGGGTTCTGTAGTCTTGTGTGTTCGGTGGTGGGTTCTGTAGTCTTGTGTGTTAGGTGGTGGGTTCTGTAGTCTTGTGTGTGAGGTGGTGGGTTCTGTAGTCTTGTGTGTGAGGTGGTGGGTTCTGTAGTCTTGTGTGTTAGGTGGTGGGTTCTGTAGTCTTGTGTGTTAGGTGGTGGGTTCTGTAGTCTTGTGTGTGAGGTGGTGGGTTCTGTAGTCTTGTGTGTTAGGTGGTGGGTTCTGTAGTCTTGTGTGTTAGGTGGGTGGTGGGTTCTGTAGTCTTGTGTGTTAGGTGGTGGGTTCTGTAGTCTTGTGTGTTCGGTGGTGGTGGGTTCTGTAGTCTTGTGTGTTAGGTGGTGGGGGGTGGTGGGTTCTGTAGTCTTGTGTGTTCGGTGGTGGGTTCTGTAGTCTTGTGTGTTAGGGGTGGTGGGTTCTGTAGTCTTGTGTGTTAGGTGGTGGGTTCTGTAGTCTTGTGTGTTCGGTGGTGGTGGGTGGTGGGTTCTGTAGTCTTGTGTGTTCGGTGGTGGTGGGTTCTGTAGTCTTGTGTGTGAGGTGGTGGGTTCTGTAGTCTTGTGTGTTAGGTGGTGGTGGGTTCTGTAGTCTTGTGTGTTAGGTGGTGGGTTCTGTAGTCTTGTGTGTTCGGTGGTGGGTTCTGTAGTCTTGTGTGTTAGGCGGTGGGTTCAGTTTTCTCGGTGGATCAGCAGTATAATCCCCTGTAGGAAAGGAGACGTCGTGCCAGAATAAGGAAGCATTACCTCGTGTCTTTTCACATCACAAAACGACTCCTTCAGCAATTAGTGGCGTGATTACGTGCTCGGGGAGTCTCTTTTAATTTATTTATTTTTGATGTGTTATTTAATATACAATAACTTTATGGTCCGCTTGGGGGATGCGTGGAGATGGCACATTAACGCGAGACATGAGCGCCCGAGCCCGGGTACTAATCACAGCCCCCCTCGTACATCAGCGTCGTAAAAAGAAAATCACTCGCCGGACGATTATCGGCTCGCTGCCGCGCGTCTATAGTGTCGACCGCCAGCGTGACCGGTATGACCAGTGTAACCACAGCCTGACCCCTACTAAAACATACAGATAAACTACTTAACAAGATGTTCACCAAGAGAGGTTTTTCTCGAGGGCTGAGGGCTGAGAAGCAGTATTCTATCTGCTGGCCTGCAGGGTACACCGGGGCCACACTGGCACACAACACACACACACACACTCAACACACAACACACACAACACACACACATACACACACACACACACACAGAAGCTTTTGTCGCTGTGTACAAAGGCGGTGAAGTGCACTGGAGAGAGGGCGAGAGAGAGAGAGAGAGAGAGCGAGAGA
>PIJE02001772.1:12500-17321 GCA_002895965.2 Coryphaenoides rupestris
GGTAAGCGGTTGGCCGTGTCTGTCAGTGGGTCAGTGGGTGGGTGTGTCCGTAGCGGGTGGGTGTGTCCGTCAGTCAGTGGGTGGGCATGTTTGTCGGTGGATCAGCGGGTGGGCGTGTCCGTCAGTGGGTGGGCGGTGTCCGTCAGTCAGCTGGTGGGCGTGTCTGTCGGTCAGTGGGTGGGCGTGTCCGTGGGTCAGAGGACAGATCGGTATTTACAGGCGAACATGATCCAGACAGCGCAGGCGTTCTCGGGGTAGGGGTACACCCGCACACGCAGCGCCAGCCTCACGTGGTCGCCACGGCAACTCACGATCTCCTCGCAGAAGCGGGACCTGTGTGGATGAAACCGGGGGGGGGGGGGCTTTAGCGTGTCTTGTGATGATTATTACACGGTCATCATAACGTGTTCTGTGTTAGGCTGCTCCACACCACACACCACAAACACAAGAGAAGCCTGAAGTCCCGACAGTCACCAATAGGTGGCGGTCTTTCACACATGTGCAACATTATATTACATTTACATTTACATTGAGGGCATTTGGCAGACGCTTTTATCCAAAGCAACTTACAAAGAGTACATTTGTTGAAGGAGAGACAGCAATATATCACTGTGGTACATAAAGATAAGAATAGAGCAGGTTTCAAGCATTCATAGTTGCAAGGTTAATAGAACGAGTTTCATAATCTCTAGGTTGCCTGCATAACAGCTGAGATAAGAGCAGAAGTGACATTCTGAGTGCATTACCAACATCTAAGAACATAGAATATGCTAAACAATGCTAAGTACTATTAATAACGCCGTAAGACGTACAAACACATCAAGTTAGTGCTCGGGTTAGGAGAGGGAAGGCGGGTTTTTATATAAATATTTAAAGGGAAAGGCTGAAGCATTAAAAAGCAACTCAAAATGAGACGACTACAGTAGACAAAACATAACTTGATTAAAGCGCATTACTCCCGATGCAAATGTAAGCATATGAAGAAGGTAAAACCCAATCCACCCAATTAGGTTTCAATCTAAACGGCGCCGCCAGACACTCAGGAGAGTGCGATGATATCAGAGCGGTGATGTCATCGTGGGAACACCTGACCTGTCTGGGAACGGATGCATCACCCACACTATACTTCACCCACTTGTGCTGCTGCAGCCTGGTTTCAATTACTTCTCTGTCCACTTGAGTCATCCATCCTTAAATGTTTATCTATAAAGAACCGCAACTTATGATGCAATAAATGAATTTAAACGCTGACCGAGGTGGCGCTCAGACTGTAGCTTCCTCCTCCTCTTCTTATAGAAACCGCCAGCAACGGAAAGAAGGAAAGATTCACACGAATCAATGTCCACTGATTCTGCACATCGTTGTGTTACTCAATCAATGCCGTTCTGCAAAGTTGGCAATTTTACTCAACCTTTCCATAACCCCGTCCCTTGGCATGTCACTGAAAAATGTGCTGTAAGCAAGATTGAGAAGAGCCATCTGTAGCAGTTGTATACAGTAGGCTTGGTTCAGGACTCCTCCAAGGACACAGGCAGGTTTGTGGTGAAAAGTCTGGTTTATTGTAAATGTTTGGAGAAAATGACATGACAGAGTAGATGGTTCCCAGTTAGCATGCTAGCACTCTGAGTGTGTGTGCTGGTGGCTGACTTAACCTGTGGTGCACTGATTAGCCAATGCACCACAGGTCTGCAGCCCCACCCCACCTCACAGTCACTAACTGGGCCAGGCGAGGCTGTAGCCCCACCCACCCAGACTCGAACTGGGCCAGGTGAGGCTGTAGCCCCACCCACCCCCAGACTCTTAAAGGCTGATCCATACTCCGCAAGAACAGAGAAATGTGTTCTCTCTCCCAGGGCTGCGAGAACAAAATGACGTCATTTTGTTCTCGCAGCTCGACACATCATCCGGGCCGAACTTCTTTCTCGCGTCGTGTCCGAGAACTATTGTGTGATGAGTCAATTTGGAGTGGCCGTGGTTAATGCGCTTTCCGCCGGCGCAGAAGTTTGCTGCTGTGGGCGGGGCCTTTGAGGAGTCTCTCGTGAAGTATGAAATGTCGTGGCCAGAACCAACTTTGTTCTTGTTCTTGCCACCTCGAGAACAAGAACACATTTCTCTGTTCTTGCGGAGTATGTATCAGCCTTAACTGGGCCAGTTGAGCCCAATTAAGCCAGCTAGCCAATTAAGCCACCAAACACACACACACTCCCACACCATCCTGAGTGAAGTTTGTTAGAAATGTTGTTGAGGGGACTGTGGTGCCTGCCTCTTGCAGGAGCCAATTTAGAGAACCAGACTAATTTCTGACCAACAATGAATTCATACTGCCTGTCAATCACATTGTGATCGACAGATTTAAGAGCCATCCTTTGAGAGAAGTTTGTAAGAAATGTTCGAGGTGACTGTGGTGCCTCTGCAGGAGCCAATTAGATTTTAGTGTGTATTCCGCTCTCTCTCTCTTTCCAACTCCCACCAAATCGTACCTACAGCCCATATAAGGGAACCCGGAGCCTACGCCCCGCCCCTTCTCACCTGAGGCAGGTGGCGAAGGCGCGGCGGGCGTGGCGGTGCAGGAAGTGGATGGGGAAGCCCTTGAAGGTGTGTCCGTCGGGCACCGCCCGCCGCACCGCGTCCTGGAACTCCTCGTTGCCGCAGGAGACGCCGACGCAGCGCTCCGTCTCGTAGGCGGCCAGCGCCGAGGACAGCAGGTAGGACAGGTGGTCGTCCCACACCGTGACCAGATCCAGGTCCTGGGGGGGGGGTGGGGGGTTTGAATCAATCAGGAACAGCTCAGTGTGATGACCGGTGTTAAAGGGAGTGTTGCATCTGGCTTTGATTGTCATGTTCTCTTACATAATAACTCTTTATTATGTTTTATATGCATATGTTTGTCTGAAGCCATTTTTCATTTCATATTTGCAGCGCGACCCAATAAAATAAATAGAAGCATTTATTTATATTCTTTAGAATACCGTTTAGAAGAATACTTTTTGCTGTACTTATTAGGTACTATCTTCACTAATTGTTTAGAGTTGTTTAGAATTCATGTTTAGAAGAATACTGCAGGAGTGAATGGGGAGTACGCATTCCATTGTACTTGTTACATACGGCAATGAAGAAATCTTGAGCCTTGAATCTCTTGAATCTTTAAAGTATATTTAACAGGTTTTTTATGCGTTATGGACAGGAGAGTGGAGCGGGACAGTGAGAGGGAACAAGATATAGAATAGGACCCCAGGTGGGAATCGAAACTGCGTTGCTATGAGTGTGTTAGTGTGTTCGTGGGTTGAGCCACCCAGGAGAGATTTCACAAACAGGAGAGAACAGTTTGTCCACAGGCTGCGGTCAAGACCTTAGTGCCAAGAATGAGGAACTAAGGGGTGGGGGGGGGGGGAGGGGGGGGGGGGGGGGGGGGGGGGGGGGGGGGGGGGGGGGGGGGGGGGGGGGGGGGGGGGGGGGGGGGTGGGGGGGGGGGGGGGGGGGGGGGGGGGGGGGGGGGGGGGGGGGGTGGGGGGGGGGGGGGGGGGGTTCACGGCTAACTGGCTGAGGTACGTTTTTTCTCTCAACCAAGATAATCACTAAATGGTCACAACATCAGAGCTACTCTTCAGGTCAGTGACCCCAGCTGGAACTCTGATTAACTGGAAGCCATTGGCGTCACCAAACATTACCAGTAAATGACAACTGGACATAAAAATAGTCTCCTTGAAAAAACGGGAAACTCCTGGAACATTCCGGCTCATAAAAGGAAGGCCGACTCGGATAGATTTTATAACGAGTTGCATTTCTATTGGATGGATTATTTATCATTTGTATTATTTATTATTTGTCTCATGTTTGATCATCCGTTCTTGCCTGAGCCTGCATTTCAACAAGGCACCCTGCAAGAATGTACACAGTTTAACATTTTCTTTTCTTATTATTAGTTTTATTTATTTATTGTACGCGTTGTATAAATCAATCCTTCCATCCTTTCATAATACCAGGTCTAGTCGTCTGGCTGGTCCACTTGGGTCTTCTTTCAATATTTAGCAACAGGAGGGAATTCAATTGATCAATAAATATAATTACTATGGTAGAAACCCTTGTCCTCACTTTGGCCAGTTCTGCGAAGGCCTCTGGCACTTATGTTGGTAACGTACTCAGAACGGCACGTCTGCTCTTATTCCAGCTATTATGCAGGCAACCTAGCAATTATGAAACTCGTTCTATTAGCCTTGCAACTATAAATACATGAAACCTGTTCTATTCTTATCTTTATGTACCACAGTGATGTATTGCTGTCTCCTTCAACAAATGTACTCTTTGTAAATCACTTTGGATAAAAGCGTCTGCCAAATGCCCTCAATGTAAATGTGAATGCAAATGTAAAACCGTTTCCATTGTATTAAACCGTGGGATGGGTTGGATGAGTCACAACATCACAAGAGGTTCACCGCCGCGCCACGCCAGCTGGGGGGGGGGGCGGCTGGGGGGGGGTCAACCTTTTACCTTCCTGTGCTCGGACACCAGGCAGCGCATTTCCAGCTCCAGCTGGTTGCTGGCGGTGGCCGGCTCCAGGCTGGGGGGGCAGAGGGGCGGGACGGGGGCCAGCGAGGTCGTGGAGCCGGGGGCACAGACCGACCGCAGGGCCTCCTCGCTCATCGCCTTCCACCGCGACGGGTTCTGTCACCGCACACACACACACCGGAACCATGTTAATACTCAGCCACACACACACACGGAACCATGTTAACACTCAGCCACACACATTCATCGAATCACCAGAAAACATGTTATATCGTGATTATATATCGCAAGATATCGAGATATGAAATTGCCTAT
>PIJE02001772.1:17346-103301 GCA_002895965.2 Coryphaenoides rupestris
TGAGGCTGTAACACCCCACCCAACAGTCCTCTAACTGTGGCAGGTGCAGGCTGTAGCCCCCACGCGAACTCTAGCGGGCCCTACGAGCACCCACTTAAAGGCTGATCCATACTCAGCGAAGAACAGAGAAAATTTGGTTTCTCTGCTCGCCAGGGCTGCGAGAACAAATGAACGGTGTGTGTCCAGAGAACTATTTGTGTGAGTTGGTCGAATTTTGAAGTGTGGCGTGGGGCGCTTGGTCGCGCGCGAGCGCAGAAGTTTGTGCTGCTGTGGGCGGGGGCCCTTTGAGGAGTTTCCTCCGTGAAGTATGAAATGTCGTGGCCATGAAACTCAACTTGTTCTATGTTCTTGCCCCTCGTGAGAACAGAGAATCACATTTTCTCTGTTATTGCGGACGCTCAGCATGCACCTTTAACTGGGCCATTGAGGTCGCAATTAAGCCAGCTAGGCCACCGAAAGACCATCATTGGCCGCACGTCCCGAAGCAACCGGGATGGTCTGTGAGAGTGGAAGTTTGTTAAAAGTTGTGTCGAGGGGACCTGTGGTGCCTGCCTCTATTGCAGGAGTCCAATTTAGAGAGACCAGACCTAATTTTTCTGACAAAGGAAAGCAAACAAGAATCATACTGCCTGTCCAATAGCATGTGGGAATCGACAGAGTAGAGAGCCATGCTTTGAGAGAAGTTTGTAAGAATGTGCGAGGGGTGACCTGTGGGTTGCCTCCAGGGCCAATTAGATTTAGTGTGTATTCCGCTCTCTCTTCTCTTCCACTCCCACCAAATCGTAGCCTCAGGCCCGCCATATAAGGGAATCCCGGAGCCTAAACTGCCTCGCCCTTCTCACTGCAGGCAAGGTCAGGGCGCGGCGGGCGTGGCGGTGGCAGGAAGTGGATGGGGAAGCCCTTTGAAGGTGGTTGTCCGTCGGGCCACCGCCCGCCGCACCGCGTCCTGGAACTCCTCGTGCCCGGCAGGAGACGCCGACGCAGCGCCCTCGTCTCGTAGGCGGCCAGCGCCGAGGGACTACAGGTAGGACAGGTGGTCGTCCCACACCGTGACCAGATCCAGGTCCTGGGGGGGTGGGGGGTTTGATCATTGGAACAGCTCAGTGTGATGACCGGTGTTAAAGGGAGTGTTGCATCGGCTTTGAAATTGTCATGTTCTCTTACATATATACTCTTTATTATGTTTTATATGCATATGTTGTCTGAAGCCATTTTTTTCATTTCATATTTTGCAGCGCGACCATAAAATATAATAGACATTTATTTATTATTCGTTTAGAATACCGTTTAGAAGAATACTTTTTGCTGTACTTATTAGGTATCTATCTCACTAATTGTTTAGAGTTGTTTAGAATTCATGTTTAGAAGAATACTGGCAGGAGTGAAGGAGTACGCATTCCTTGTAGCTTGTACAATACGGCAATGAAGAAAATCTTGAGCCTTGAATCTCTGAAATCTTTAAAAGTATATTTAACAGGTTTTTTATGCGTTATGGACAGGAGAGTGGAGCGGGACAGTGAGAGGGAAAAAGATATAGAATAGGACCCCCCAGGTGGGTCGAACTGCGTTACTATGAGTGTGTTAGTTGTTTCCGTGTGTTCGTGGTTTCGAGCCACCCGAATTCAAGATTTCACAAACAGGAGAGAACAGTTTGGTCCACAAGGCTGCGGTCAAAGACTTAGTGCCAAGAATGAGGAACTAAAGGGGGGGGGGGCGGGTTCACAGGCTTAACTGGCTGAGGTACGTTTTTCTCTCAACCAAGATAATCACTAAATGGTCACAACCGTCAGAGCTACTCTTCAGGTCAGTGACCCCAACTGGACTCGAATAACTGGAAGCCATTGGCCGTCACCAACACTTACCAGTAAATGACAACTGGATCATAAAAATAGTCTCCTTGAAAAAACGGGAAACTCCTGGAACATTCCGCTCATAAAAAGGAAGGCCGACTCGGATAGATTTTATAACGAGTTGCATTCTATTGATGGATTATTTATCATTTGTATTTTTATTAATTTGTCTCATGTTTTATCATCCGTACTTGCTTGAAGCCCTGCATTTCAAACAAGGCACATGCAAGAATGTAACACAGTTTAAACATTTATTTTCCTTATTTTTGTTTTATTTAATTTATTGTACGCGTTTTGTATAAATCAATCCTTCCATCCTTTCATAATACCGAGGTTATGTCGTCTGGCTGGTCCACTTGGGTCTTCTTTCAATATTTAAGCAACAGGAGGGATTTCAAATTGATCAATAATATAATTACTACGGTAGAAAACCCTTGTCCTCACTTTGGCCAGTTCTGCGAAGGCCTCTGGCACTTTATGTTGGTAACGTACTCAAGAACGGTAACGTCTGCTCTCTTATTCCAGCTATTATGGAGGCAACCTAGCAATTATGAAACTCGTTCTATTAGCCTTGGCAACTATAAATACATGAAACCTGTTCTATTCTTATCTTTATGTACCACAGTGAATGTATTGCTGTCTCTCCTTCAACAAATGTACTCATTTGTAAATCACTTTGGATAAAAGCGTCTGCCAATGCCCTCAATGTAAATGTGAATGCAATGTAACCGTTTCCATTGTATAAACCGTGGGATGGGTTGGATGAGTCACAACATCACAAGAGGTTCCACCGCCGCGCCCCGCCAGCTGAGCTGGGGGGGGGGGCGGCTGGGGGGGGGTCAACCTTTTACCTTCCTGTGCTCGGACACCAGGCAGCGCATTTCCAGCTCCAGCTGGTTGCTGGCGGTGGCCGGCTCCAGGCTGGGGGGGCAGAGGGGCGGGACGGGGGCCAGCGAGGTCGTGGAGCCGGGGGCACAGACCGACCGCAGGGCCTCCTCGCTCATCGCCTTCCACCGCGACGGGTTCTGTCACCGCACACACACACACCGGAACCATGTTAATACTCAGCCACACACACACACGGAACCATGTTAACACTCAGCCACACACACGGAACCATGTTAACACTCAGCCACACACACACACACGGAACCATGTTAACACTCAGCCACACACACACGGAACCATGTTAACACTCAGCCACACACACACACACACACACACACAGACCCATGGTTAAACACTTTACACTTCAACACAGAACCATGTTAACACTCAGCCACACACATTCATTGAATCACCAGAAAACATGTTATATCGTGATTATATATCGCAAGATATCGAGATATGAAATTGCCTATAATCAGGATAGAAGATTTTGGCCAGATCGCCCAGCCCGAGTTCAAGCAGACAGTGGGGCTGCTGTGTAATACTGAGCACTACAAGTTATATTAAATCTGCACTATGTCACTTCTCTACTGCAGAGGGAACCAGAGGAACACTTAAAGCCGCTCACCTGGAAATCGAAGACGCAGAGCGGCACCGAGTCGGAGGGCTGGCAGTTGGCCAGGAAGCTGCGGTGGTTGAAGACGCAGCCGATGGTGCGGTACGGAGACGAGGGGCGGGGCTGGGGGGCCAGGGGCGGGGCGTCGGGGTCCACCGCCTGGTGCAGGTACCTGCAGGCACCGGGAGACACACAGCAGCTCAGGAACCTCCTCCAGGTGAGACCCACAGAGGGCCTCGTCTCCTCCCTCCCTCCCGCCCTCATTTCCTTCCACCCTTCCTCCCTCGTTTGTTTCCTTCCTCCATTCCTCCCTCATTTGTTTCCTTCCTCCATTCCTCCCTCCTTCCCTCATTTCCGTCATGCGTTCCTTCCTTGTTTCCTTCCTTCCTACTTTTGTTGCATTCCTTCCTTACGAGTTTCTTTCCTTCCGTCGTTCCCTCATGATTTCCTTCCTTCCTTCCTTCCTTCCTTCCTTCCTTCCTTCCTTCCCTCCCTGCGTGGTGCGTATGTGTGTGCGTCTCACCTGTGTCCGGTGAGGCTCTCCCAGAAGGTGATGCTTCCGTCGGTCCCCCGGGTCAGGACCCAGGCGTGGGGACCCCCCCGGGTCCTGGTGCCCACACACACGTAGGCGTCGAGACCGAAGCCCAGCAGCAGGCTGCACAGCAGGGTGGCGTGGTCCTCGCAGTCCCCCTGGAGAGAACAGACACACACACACACACACACACACACACACACGTTGAGTTTAACAATCGCTTCAATAAACACTGCAACTAATGTTTTGACTGACTGAGGAATCCAGGATATCCTAGTTAAGGTCAATGGCTAATTTCTGAAAAACAATGAATATATGTTGTTTTCAGAACCACAGGCTATTAAATAAAGCACGTCTCTATATGGACATGACACACGCACGCCCACCCACGTGCACACACACACACACCCACGTGCACACCCACACCCACACCCACACACACACACACACACGACAAACTGTCCTCCCGGTCCTGTAAGCCTTCATCGCAGACATACTGATGAAGACAGGCTGGCCGCTGTCAAACCGTCTGTAATAACGAAACGTCCCCGAAATGTCTCTACTGACAGACCTGGACGGGTGGACGGGTGGGTGCGCGGGTGGGTGCGCGTGTGTGTGTGCGTGCACGTGCGTGCGTGTGTGTGTGCGTGTTGCCGGCCAGCCAGTATTACGCGGAAGAGAGAGAGTGATGGATGCTTCCCAGAAAGGGCTAATATGGAGAGGGGGAGGGAGGGAGGAGGGGAGGGGGGGGGGGGGGGGGGGGGTAAGGGAGGGAGGGAGGGGGAGGGAGGGAGGTAGGGGGAGGGGACTGACGTGGCTAAATTCATTTTCCCTGGAATGAATCTCATCGATCAGAGCTGAGTAGGGCCACTCTGAGGGAGTCGCCGTATGCTAGCGCTAGCAGCTCAGCACGCTAGGCTGGGGTGGGGTGGGGTGGGGTGCGGTGGGGTGGGGTGGGGTGGGGTGCGGTCTACATTCTCTCTGGTCCACGACATAGCAATGCATTAGTGTGTTGGGGGGGGGGGGGGGTGGGTGTGCACACATTTTTCTCTGGATGCAGTTCATGCAGTGGAGTGAACTGGAGGTACAGACATGTAAATGATGACACAATCATGAATCTCGGGGGTTTCAAACTCGGAGGCTAAAGGCTGTCTCAACGTGGAGAGACATGTTTCCATATTTAATATCCAGGGGGCCGGCCATTAGTCCACACGCATGTCGCATTCCAAATGAAAGAAGTCCGATTAGGGGGTAAAAATTAAAAGCGTTCATCATGTGCTAACGCAGGGTGGCTGGGCTCAGCCTTAGAGATTAGGGTGAAGCGCTCAGACATCCGGAGGGAGCTCGGAGTAGAGCTGTTGCTCCTCCGCGTCGAAAGGAGTCGGCTGAGGCGGCTTGGGCATCCGATTACGATGCCTCCCGAGCGCCTCCCCCCCTTAGAGGTTTTCCGGGCACGTCCGACTGGGAGGAGACCCCGGGAGGGATTATATATCTCATCTGGACTGGGAACGCCTCGGGATCTCCCAGGAGGAATTAGATAGCGTTGCTCGGGAGAAGGAGGTCTGGGGGGCCCTGCTTAGCCGGCTGCCACCGGGACCCGGCCCCGGATAAGTGGAAGAGAATGGATGGATGGATTTGCTAACTTGTATTCATACCAACACCACTGTGGTACGATGCCTGCGTTCTACACGGTGGTAAACCCAAGATCAAGCATGAACATGACACAATAACTACAATAATAGTGTCATAATAATCCTCTATAAATGATATGATGAATGAATGAATCAATGATATTCATGATGACATGAAGATATGCCCTTCAAATAAAATATGAGGTTTGAAACGTCAGTGAGAAAGAATAGCTAGTTTTAGTCTGACATCATACTTCAAATTTCCATACACTTCAATGTAATGGCCCTCAGTTATATTGTTTCGTGTGGTATTTTGAATTAATTAGCATAACATGTGTGTCTGCTCTCTCCTGCCTTGCCTCTACCAGGCTGGTGTGTCTGCTCTCTCCTAACCAGGCCTCTACCAGGCCGGTGTGTCTCCTACCTTGCCTCGGCACAGGAAGGCCAGCAGGGAGCACCACTGCTCCTGCTTGGCCCCGCCGCCCACCAGGGGGGCCCGCTGGTCTTCCAGGAGGCTGACGAAGCGTGCGGCCTGGCGGGGGGTCTCCAACAGCCGGCCCGCCCGCAGCACGCGCACGTAGGAGCACACGGGCCTGTTAACGCCGTTCTCATCCTGAAAGACGCATGCACGCACACACACACGCACACACACACACACACACACACACAAACACACACACACACACACACACACGCACACGCACACGCACACACACACACACACACAAACACACAGGGGTGTGATGAGAGGAGGTGAGCTTAAGGCCAGTGAATACTTGCCAAAAAGCCTCACCCTAAAACAAACAGACCAGTACAAACACAACTGCATACATCTCTTCTCTTGTATGCGGGAACTGCTGGATCTCTCACACACACACACACACACACACACCAATACACCCACACACCTGTGCAAAGATCTTGACCAGTTTGGACTGGTGCGACGGGCGTATCTCCAGGAACTCCCGCCACCACTGCTTGGCGTACACCAGGAAGAGCCTCTCCGTCTCCGCCGTCCTCTGGCGCTCCAGGGATTGCTGGACAGGAGAGGTTGGAGTTTGAGTTGTTTTTGCATGTGGGTTGGCCGACAT
This sequence comes from Coryphaenoides rupestris, assembly GCA_002895965.2. Classification (NCBI taxonomy): domain Eukaryota; kingdom Metazoa; phylum Chordata; class Actinopteri; order Gadiformes; family Macrouridae; genus Coryphaenoides; species Coryphaenoides rupestris. Next base: position 23,955 of record PIJE02001772.1, read on the forward strand.
GCAGTGAGAGGTTTACTAGAGCGGCAGTAGCTGGTGAAGGTTGTTGGTTCGATCCCCGGGCTCCGTCTAGCCAAGTGTGGAGGTGTCCCTGAGCAAGACGCCACCTAACCCTAACTGCTCCTGACGTGTTGGTTGTTACCTTGCATGGTTGACACCGCCGTCGGTGTATGAATGGGTGAACGTGAGGCAACTGTAAAGTGCTTTGGATAAAAGCGTGATATAAATGCAATCCATTTACCATTTATATGTGAAGTCTACAAAAGTAAGTGTTCAGTGATGCATTATAATGCGAGACGTTTCATTTCCGAGTATGAGAGTGGAGAAACTCTTCTGAGTCAACACATGACTCAGATGGCCAGACGGTGGACGGACCCCCAGCTGACCTGTGTGGTGATGATGTCAGCGTTCAGAGTCTCGGTCAGCGGAGGGAAGAGCTCCAGACTGATGGTCAGCACACCTGCTGGCACTTTGCACTCACTTCCTGCGCACACACACACACATGCATGCAACACACGCGCACACAAACACTAGCTTAAGAAAAAAGCATTACAAAGTTGCTGTCAGTCATAACTATGGAAATTAATTGCCCCCCCCCTCCTTCGTAGAACTCTCAGCTCAAAAGTATTTTAAATCTCATAGTGTTGGAGTTTGAGCTGCACTGGGGGGTTTACTGATATTTGGAGTATAAAATCGCAGTCCACCCACTAACCCACTCCCAGCAGCTCCACGCTGAAGCAGGTTCTCCCACTGGGTGCACCGAGCACCGTCCTCCAGTCCAGGAAGTAGGAGGAGACCAGCGTGGTCTCGCTGGACGTGTCTGTCTTTATCAGGACCAAGTGGACCGGGTCACAAATGGACAGCATGGTGGTGCAGTCTGCCATTCTGCTGCCTTCTCCTAAAACACCACATATTTAAAAATAACAGAGAACCATTGTTAAATGGTGACGTAAAACAGAACCTTTTACAACTATAGCTGATTCAAGATGTTTATTAGTCACATACACATACAGGATATGCAGTGAAATTAAAAAGTGCCGATACTTAGTTGAATGTGCAAAAGAATAATACAAATAACACAAATTGGTGGGATCAGAATTGGAGGGATCAGAATACTTGCAATATTTACAGTATTTACTGTCAAAAGAGCAGCAGGAATGAGAAATATATACAAAAATATAAAAGACAATATAAAAATATGAAATAAACATGAAAAACTGCTGTGATCTATAGTTGTATTGGAGTCAAACAGAAGCCACGCACCGCCCCCGTCTCTGTGGACCTCCAGCAGAAAGCCCTCCTGCAGGTCCGGCTCGCAGGCGCACGGGACAGGCTTGGACCGGAACCGCTGGTTGCGGAAGTGCAGGTAGAGCCTGAAGGTGGAGCACACCTGGCCCGGCAGCGGCTCCGGGTCCTGCAGGTGCTCCAGGAACGCCTTCCCGCCCAGAACCTGCAGATGGAGGTAGCGTCGGGTCGGGTCCATGTCCACTGGAAGGGGCGTGACGAAATCCATAAGTGGAGAAATAAGACATGAGATGCTTGCTGTGGTTGATGTTGTTGTTGTGAATTGTCTCACTTCTGTTCATCTTCAGCCGGTCTTTGTCAGCAACATGAGAAGCAGACTTTAGGGGAACCTCTCTCTCTCTGTGTCTCTCCATGTCTGGCTGTACATCCTAACAAAAATCAGATAATAAGATAAGATATAATTATCAAAAGAGAATCAAAAATAGTTTGGACAAAGTAACCAGGCCTACATTTTTGGGGTGTTTCAAAGCCATCCATTTTGCATCATTGTATGTTCAATCATTTATATAAAATATTTCCTCAATGAATACATACATAATACAACTATTGTGTGATTGCCGGTATTTTACTAATAATTATGTATTAGCCTACATGTATCCGATATTCTGGTCCCCGTACGGAAGTGCTGATTGAGGTTAGGTCCTCTCCCAGTAGTATACAACAAAATGAATTGTGCCAGTAGGTAGTTGGTTAACGAATGAACTGTGCCAGGTGGTAGTGGGCTAACTAATGAACTGTGCCAGGTGTGGGCCACCTCACCTGGGTGAGCTGCATGTCCCTCATCACATCCTCTATGATGCCCCTGCGCTGCAGAGCCTGGAGGAAGTCCCCCTCGGAGAAGGTGTGCGGCAGTCCAGGGAGTCCAGGGGGTCCGGCTGCTCCAGCCTGGCCTGCCTCATCCTTCAGGGTCTCGGACAACACCTCTCGGATCCTCCCGTGGACGTCCATCTGAACCACCATGGTTACCAATTAAGTTTAGGTTTATTTATTTATAGAGCACGTTTTAAAACAACCACCATTGACCACAGTGCTGTACAATAAAATAGCATAAAACAAAAAGAATAGACATGACATAAGCAGTAGACATGACATAAGAATAATAATCCAAGTAAACACAAATAAAGACCAATTACACCATAGTTGGCACACTACACATACAGTATATACTATACTAAAGTACACACCACAGTGCATCTTACATTTGTACTGCATAATATGCTATACTGTATACTATTGCATAGTTTTGGTACTATTGCAGACTATACTATTGGATACTAATGCACATGTATTGCATAGTATTTGTACTGCATACTATGCAATACAAGTACAATACAAATACTATGCTCTACAAAATACTGTCAGTTCTTTATCGAGAAGTATCTTGTTGACAAGATAGAAAGAAGAGGATAAGAGAAGAGGATCCAGATAGTTTACCTTCACCAGGTGATGCTGGTAGAGGATCAGATAGTTTACCTTCACCAGGTGATGCTGGTAGAGGATAAGAGAGTTTACCTTCACCAGGTGATGCTGGTAGAGGATCAGATAGTTTACCTTCACCAGGTGATGCTGGTAGAGGATCAGATAGTTTACCTTCACCAGGTGATGCTGGTAGAGGATCAGATAGTTTACCTTCACCAGGTGATGCTGGTAGAGGATCAGATAGTTTACCTTCACCAGGTGATGATCAGATAGTTTACCTTCACCAGGTGATGATCAGATAGTTTACCTTCACCAGGTGATGCTGGTAGAGGATCAGATAGTTTACCTTCACCAGGTGATGATCAGATAGTTTACCTTCACCAGGTGATGATCAGATAGTTTACCTTCACCAGGTGATGCTGGTAGAGGATCAGATAGTTTACCTTCACCAGGTGATGATCAGATAGTTTACCTTCACCAGGTGATGCTGGTAGAGGATCAGATAGTTTACCTTCACCAGGTGATGATCAGATAGTTTACCTTCACCAGGTGATGATCAGATAGTTTACCTTCACCAGGTGATGCTGGATGGTTCTCTTCAGCTCTCTGGCTTCCTCTGGAGACAGAGACATTATTGGGACGAATAATAGCCTCTAAAATATAAAAGATCAACAGCGACATACAGAACACATAGACGGGGTGATACTAGGCTGTGTTCTCCATGATATTTATCATATTATTAGTATATATTAGTGTTAATGTTAGTTTAGTTTAGTGAGGAGAAGTCCTGTCACGTCCACTTGTTGTGTTCAAACTGTGGCGGAAAAGAAAGCGGGAACGTGGCCGTGTCGACCGCCTGTCGTTAATTATGTAACTTATTTAATGTCATGCTGGTGGCGATGCGTGTCGAATCGTGGAAGCCGGGGTGTTGTTTTTGTAGCACAATGACTTGCGTATTAGTGTCAATTGTTCGTGTAAGTTCGCAAAAACGATCGACCCCTTTTCGGCAGGACTTTTACAAACGGCTCTAAAGTCGCCGGCGAACTGCGACCAATCAAAAGAGGACCCTTTTGTAGTTCGCGCCGTGTTTTTGTAGTTTTTAATGATATCGTGTCTCATTCTCTCTCTCTCGCTGTTATTTAATCTTTTATTCATCCTTTATCCAGGCACATGTTACATTAACGCACATCTTTTTTCTTTAAATTGCACCTTTTTATTGCTTCTTTTTTATATTATATTTTTATATTTATTTTATATTTTATTTTATATTTTATAATTTGTTATATATATTTTTATGTTAATTTTATATTTTATAATTTGTTATATATATTTTTATGTTAATTTTATATTTTATAATTAATTTTGTATTGTATTTTTTTCAGTTTTATTTATTTAGCTGTTTAATGTTCAATGTTATGCATCATTTGCACAAAAGCACATTCATTGTTTGCAAAAAACTAAGGCAATAAAGCTGCAATTTCACCTTTTTTTCCCCCATCCTTTTTTCCAGATATACAGTACATCTCTTTTGGAAGACTGGGCTGACCAAGAGGGCAACACAGTAGTTCTGTTTTAAACCTCCCAATATCACATCATATGACCCCTCCTGGTGTCCTGAAAACCCAGCCAATATGAGATGGCTTCTTCTTAAAACTTGTGACTCCCTTCCTGGAACCCACAGAGCGACAGCAGCCAACTGTTCCATCGCTGTATTAATTTAGCAGAGTGCTGAGAAGGAACATACGACCTGACTTTGTTATTAAATATTTTATTCAAGTAGTAATTCATATTTTACTCCATCACCCTCTCTCTCTGTGCACTTCAGCAGTGCACAGACCTCCCCTGCTGAATCCTATGTGGGTCAAGAAATTATTGAATGTTATGGCTTATAATATAACAGTTGTGTTAATGACTGTAAAAACCAATCGAAAAAGGGTAAAATATCATTCACTGTTTCAGAAAGTATTTATCAGTGCATCTCAAAGGGGTTAACACACACCAACACATTTGGTTTGAAAATATCTTTGATACAATTTGCACATATCCACTTCCTGTAAATAACTAAATTCAGTGCAACATGTGATTCTCTTTAGTCTGGATGACCACACAGCTAATGATTCTACACAGACTGTTTGACCATATTGCAATTCTAATGTGAAATATAATCGGTTCAAGGCACGTAAAAAAAAATTAACAAAAATACACCAACTAGAAAACTACTATATGCAGACTCACGCGGAAACAGTTTATTTTGCCGCCATCAACATCACATTCGACTTCAGATTTTGATGCAAGACAGTCCATATCTGCAGATATACACTTTACTTTTCTCTGTTGTATTGGTCCCGGTCAATCTATTACATAGCTGGTGTAATTATGAACGCATATCTTCATTTAACAAATCTAAATGAAACCCCCATTTCAGTCTCAGAGAGAGCATTGTTCAGTTACAGTTCCTATCAGCTTCCATGTTGTTCGTGTGAGAGAGTCATTGTGTGTTGGTACACAGCAAAGGGATTTTAGCAAGTCCCCAACACTTGCCAATTTAAAACCCACAATGTCACAAGCTATTTTGCTTTTCCCAATGAACAATAGTGGGACAACCTGAAAACACACAAACTAACCCAACCAGTGGGTTAACATACAACACAATAGAACTGAAAGCTTGTTGAAGCCATGAGAAATAAAATCCTGCGTTTAAAAAAAAAACAACAACAAAAAAGGAGTTTGCAGCGAGCGACCTTACAAGCTTGTCTTATCGGCTTTATCCACCCGGCGGTTATATGCCAACCAGGGGCAGCTTAGAACCAAGATGGCCGCTATAGGTGAATCACGTCTATTGGTCATGTGACAACTAAAATCTACAATGTGTGCTCATGTAACAGAAAACAACAACAAAAAAATCTTAAAAATCAACATTGACATTCTCTTAAGAAGACTTAACGGTGAGACATCAGAGCCTCGCCCAACAAAGAAAAGCTATTACGTTTCCGGACTTACTGGCATGCCCCCCGTAGGCATAAATGGAAGAACTAACGTTTAAATGCATAAATGCATGCATGAAACGCAGAACCGTTTTCGTGATAGAAAAAAAAAAAAAGCTCTGTTGTTGACCTCTTTGTCTTTGGAGTGGCGTCTCCTACGTATATTATGTCTACGGTAGGCTGGAGAGGCGGCCACACACACACACACACACACACACACACACACACACACACACACACACACACACACACACACACACACACACACACACACACACACACACACACACTCTTCAGGCGACCCACGGAACAGACACCTGACCTGTTAGGATACAGTACATTCATCAAGGTGAAATAAAGACGTTTGAAATCATCGTGCTGGCACCAAGATCCTGAGATGTTACTAGTTTGTTGTCTTGTTTAAGATCTCACATGAAAAATAAAACACAGACTCAATTGATCTAGTGCTCCCGCGTGTTCAGAAGAAATAAATACCCCCGGTTATGCACATATTACCCAACCCTAACTACGTTTAACCAGAGGAAGTACCTAATCCCTGGTACTGGTGCAAAATAAAAAGAGTCAGTTTTGAAGCGAGGTTCCTCACTGGGAGTACATCCAGCACACGAGCAGGCCCACGGCCAGGGCGGCCCCGGCCCCCACGTTCAGCAGAATGGGCCTCCAGTAGAGCCACTGCTCACGGCTTCCGCTCAGAGTCGATCAGCCGCTGCTTCATCAGCTGGACCTTCTGCGCTGTGCAGGCGATGCGGTCTTCGCGGTGCCTCTTCCGCACACTGGGAGGGAAAAAGCAGAAGCAGCAGACAAAACGGTTGGCAATTAATCTCCTGCTAAATGAAGAAGAGAATCAACATGACAGAACATGCGAGGAGAGTTTTGTTTTCCTGGAAGCTCATCAGGGTTTAACTGCCGTTCACAGTCTTGCCTCCTGACAAAGTGTTCTTTCTGTGCAACTTACGGCTCCTCTGCGGTGTGTTCGCGTTCGTGGGTGGGTGCGCTCGCCCGATCCCCGTCTGATCCGTCGCCCCCGGGGACGACCTCTGGCCCCGGCCCTGGTACTGGTACTGGCTCCGGTCCTGGCTCCGGCTGGCCGTTGGGCTGGTTCTCCAGGCTCAGTCTGGGCAGCGGGGGCGGCGGGGCCAACTCCGGCTCTTTCCTCTTGCTCTGTTGAGACGGACGAGACACAAAAGGGCTTGATGGAGGAACATTAGCATGCTCTCAACAGAGACCTTGTGAAAAACAAAGACGGATCTGTTGAATGAATTAAAGCAGAGTTGGTGGGCTATGACGGCAGCACGTCTAGTCCGTAGAATAATAATGATGCCGTGGGATTACATTATCTCACATAATGGAGCACTTGAAAAACAAGTAACCCCCCCCCCCCCCCCCTGCCCCTGCCACATGGCAACTGTCCTTTAACCATCCAGTCTTCTCTCAAGGAAACGCTTTGGGACCAGACAAGTTGCAAGGGGCCGCGTGAACTGAGCGAGCAGACGGCATGGTGCGGTCAGTCCTGCTGCCACTGGAAGAGACTGGGTTTTAATAATAGAGGTTGTCGGTAAACATAATACAACCCATATGGGGGTTGTCCCACCAGCATATACGCGTGGGAACGGCCATCTTGCATACGTGAGGACTGTGCAATGACATTTCCCCGCCAATGCAATGCAACTTCACTTCACTGTGCTTACTTCCCTGTCTATTAATCTAGCAGGCTGTGGGTGTCGTCATGTCAGGGGAGACCGTGTCTACACATTTCAGCTCATCACACAGTTTGCTCATCCGGTACGAATGCAACTTTTATTCATTTATTTAGAAGGCGACTCAGCCAAAACTGGCAGGTCACCCTCCGAGTGACAGCTGGTCCCGGGCGGGGGTCCGTTAGAGCAGACCTGTATCTGGTCCCCCTTCAGGATGAGGCGGGCTCCCTCGATCACCGCCATGTAGGAGAAGCGTAGCTGGTCGGGGGTCTGGATCAGGCCCATGCGGTACTCCCTCATGTCCAGGAGCACCTTCTGGATGTCTATGGAGGACACGTCCCCCCGCTTGGCCATCTGCACAACACACAGTTTCACGTTCCCCTTTAGTAACAACCGATGAACATTAACGTTCGCATTAATGTTGACAAAACCCGAACAATATTGAGGATATGATGTGTCGGTGTGTCCTTATATTGGCCGTGTGTTTTGCTACCCGAAGGTACTGGTGGCTCACTTTGCGAATGAAAGTGACATTTAGCCTTTCCTGTTTAACCTAAACACCGAATGACCTTTGAAAAGCAGTAGTGAAAAACGTTGCGTAAAGTTATTTCCGCAAACAGCTGCCACTTGCATGGCCTGACACGATCGCACCTTTAGAATTACAAACCAAGGCAAACACCGCCGTACAAACAAAAGAGCAACATTGGCAAAGTCACAATATTTGATAAGCCCGGGCTACATTTGCCTCGTCCCCAACCACAAATCACTCAGCGAAGCTTCCCTCTCCATGTTTGCAGCAGAGTGTATGATTTGGTTCCTGGGTCTCTTACCAGAACCAGACAGGTGTCCACCAGGGAGAAGGTCCCGGAGCGGCCGATCCCAGCGCTGCAGTGCACCACCGACGGGCCGTGCTCCGGGCCCAGCGAGCCCGAGTCTCGCACCTTTAGGAGGAAGTTGAGGAAGGCGGCGGGGGACTCTGGAACCCCAAAGTCAGGCCACGTGGTGTAGTGGAAGTGGTAGATCTCCCTCGACTCGCCCGTCTGGATACAGAGACGCAAATGACAACAATTAGACCCAATGTTTCCTGAAGACCAACAGTACAATAGAGGAAGGACCAGTGATTACTTATACATTAGCGGCGTTTTAGTATACATACAAAAGGAATTATTACAAATGTAAAAGTCTTCATCTGCTTACCTTTATGTTCTGTAGCTGTAGTGAGCGTATTGTAAAAGAGGACTGCTCCTCCTCTAAAAGTAGCCTCACAACGAACCCCGTGTCCGGGAAGCACATCTGCTGCTCCTGTGCGGTGGGCCAGTACTGCGCACACTTCTCCTGTCCAGAGAACCGTGATTTACCAATGGGACACGGTACGACCACATGGTCCATAAACACTTCTACTGCTGCTGCTGCTGCTGCTGCAGCGTCAACATGAAAAGCATGTCGGCCTATTTAGGTTGCCTTTCTCAAACTTTTTCCTTTTTGAAGAGCAAATGCACGGATTTGTAAATGAACAAGAGACTACGAGCAACACGTCACGGAAAGTGTGTGGTCTGTGAAACACGGTCATGGTCAAAATTATGTAGCATTGCTCATGGCGAGAATATGGTGGAACTATACGGTACTTACAGATCCTTTCTCGATGACTCGGTTGAGCATTATGACGGCCTTACAACACTGCTGCCAGATCATCAACCAGAAATGACCACAAGTGTTCCTCAAGGGACCCTTTGAAACACGGGAGAGGTTTGGTTTTGAACACACAGAAAGTAAATGATCTCCCTCCCGATTCCCCACAATGTACCATGAGCCAACATGGCCGCCTCAGAAACCTTAACAGCACATCAGGACTACCCCTACTGTGCTTTAACACAACAAGGAAGGATATCCAGTTAAAGTTCAGTTAAAACGTAATGGCAGACAAAAGGAATCCCAAAATACACATATACCCAGAAAGAGAGGTCACTGGTCACCGTGACTTCCTGCAGCTGTACAAAACAGCAGCGATAGACAAGCACATCAGCAGAAAGCCACTTGCATGTCTGTGCACTGCACACATGAACACATATGCAGAACACATGCAAGAAGATGACATGACACCAGCGAGACAAACTAACTAATGTGACGTGTGCTGAAAACTTGGACGGCGACTCACCTGAGATAGAATGTACGATCTTTGAGCCTCTTCCACCGTAACGAGGCTGGCGTTAATGTAGTCATTTTCACAGTTGTCAAGTTTTACTCTGCTATGATCATCTGCGGGATACGGAGCAAAATGTATTTATGATCGTAACAAGTCAAACATTATAAAGGGTTGGGGGTGGTGGGGGGATTCATATTTAGCTGAGGTAACACTTACATGGACTAACATCTCTGTAACGGTTCAAATTCCGGTTTGCTGGGAGTTTCGCCACCTTGTAGGGGTATTTACTGGCTCGGTTGCGGATTTCCTATAAATAAAGGAAGACCAAAAGGGTAAATATGTTATTTTACACCAGTGCACCAACAAGACGGGTTCATGGTGGGAAGTACAGACAGCCATGACAGGCAAGAAGCTGTCAATATATGCCTCATTTGGGAATGCAAGTATAATGCTTTTACTTATACAGACTGAAGGTTTATTCAATTATAGAATACTTATATTGTATTCTATAACTGAATATACTTCTGGTCTGGTTGAACTTGCATACAAAAAAAACTTGCAACACATTAGGAGAATGTTAACGGGGCTTATGAAGCACACGGAAACCGACACTATTCCCAGAAAGCTTTGTTAGTTCCAAGTAACGGCTTGTTGTACATCATGTTCTGCACATGTCAGACGCCCTTCAGTGGGTGATAAATTACACAGCTTTAACATAATGTCAGTCTCTTCTCATGCAATCTGTTCAGACACGTGCAGGAATTGAAGTTGAATTTGCTCGGGCAGGATCTAAATCAAATGCTCCACATCATTTCATTGTTTTAAAAGAACACAAGATAGCAGGCATAGCAGCAAAGGCTCCCAAAAACATACACTAGTTATTGGTGACCACAACTTATACGAAGGGTATTTAAAAAAAAAAGGATAAGACACCAAGTGCGGTATGTGTACCCCAAGGGGTACTTTGATAGGAACAACTGTAAAATAATTCCAGTTTAAGAAGACAAATGAATACCACCTTTACCAGCACAATTTATTAAATCCGAATTGTAACAGATTTTGGTAAATCTCTCCAAAGAGCACATCATCTCAACTTTAAGGGCGTACATGACTGAAAAAGATATCTTAGAGGTGGAGAACCACTGATCTAGGGTATGACTACTGGTCTAATTTTACTCTTCAGCGAGACAAGTGCATCTCTAAAACCGGGCTCCTTCTCAGTAGGTCTCAGCCGGTTCCTGGAAGCATCAGCTGCTGTGATCCTCATCACCAGGGCGACTGCTGGAGGAAAACTAGGAGAGGTGCGCTGGCACAGTTAGCTGAAAGACATGATAGCCAGGAGGGTTCCTGGTGACCAATCACGCTGTGCTCAGTTCAGCTTTCAGCCTTAACGCCCACAAGGCACCAGCCATGGAGTGTAACTAACTGTCACTACAAAGTGTTAATGACAATCTAAATTAAACGTGGGGCACACAGATCGCCTGGAAGCCCAGGAGCTCCAAGTGTTGGCTCACTACAAGTCAGCCAGTTGGCTCACTACAAGCCAACCAGCTGGCCCACTACAAGTCAACCAATTGGCTCACTACAAGTCAACCAGTTGGCTCACTACCAGCTAACCAATTAGCTCACTACCAGCTAACCAATTAGCTCACTACCAGCCAACCAATTAGCTCACTACCAGCCAACCAATTAGCTCACTACCAGCCAACCAATTAGCTCACTACCAGCCAACCAATTAGCTCACTACCAGCCAACCAATTAGCTCACTACAAGCTAACTGTTTAACTCAGACAAACCAACTACTAGCTCCAACAGGCTGGCTAACTAGCTCCAACAGGCTGGCTACTAGCTCCAACAAGCTAACTACTAGCTCCAACAAGCTAAGTGCTAGCTCCAACAGGCTAAGTGCTAGCTCCAACAGGCTAAGTGCTACCTCCAACAGGCTAAGTGCTAGCTCCAACAGGCTAAGTGCTAGCTCCAGCAAGCTAAGTGCTAGCTCAGACAGGCTAACTACTAGCTCCAACAATCTAAGTGCTAGCTCAGACAGGCTAAGTGTTAGCTCCAACAAGCTAAGTGCTAGCTCAGACAGGCTAAGTGCTAGCTCCAACAAGCTAAGTGCTAGCTCAGACAGGCTAAGTGCTAGCTCCAACAAGCTAAGTGCTAGCTCCAACAAGCTAAGTGCTAGCTCAGACAGGCTCAGTGCTAGCTCAGACAGGCTAAGTGCTAGCTCCAACAAGCTAAGTGCTAGCTCAGACAGGCTAAGTGCTAGCTCCAACAAGCTAAGTGCTAGCTCAGACAGGCTAGCAGCTGAGCCCGACCAGAGACTCACGTTGTAGACGTTGTGCCACTGGCCGGACGCGTCGATGTCGTCCGCCTCCTGCTCCATGGTGATGGTGATGGTGGTGTGTATGTGTGTGGTGGTCTAGTGTCTGTGAGCCATGGAGACGCCGTCTAGTGACTCTACTACTGAACCAGGAGGAGGAGCTGAGAGTTGCCAGGTTGGACTCTCAGCGCTGTGAGGGCTGAGGGTTGCCAGGTTAGACTCACAGAGCTGAGGGTTGCCAGGTTGGGGAACTCGATTGCAGCAGTTGTTCCACGGCATCCCCCTAAATCAACATACATGGCGTATTTAGTTCACTTTTGATGAAATATGGCAACCCACGCCCACTTAGAGACTGGACAAAGTAAACATTTCTTTAAAAGGTGCATTTTTTTTCTTGTACGCCACGTTCGTGTGTAACTGGTGATTCATTGTTTTTATTTAACTCTTAAAAACCGTTATATTTATAAAAAAATAAAGTCAGTAATTTGAAAGACGGCGCCATCGAGTGGCCGCACCGCGTCACTGCTCGGCTCTGACTCCCCCCACGTGTCCATTTATATTTATATTGACTGATTTAAATGTTCAATAATTACAAATATACACACTGGAGGCCCACGTGACATCTCAGACATCCCCCAGGATTGTGTGATTAACGACAAATAGTGGAATCATGTGGAGCTTGATTCACTTTGCACTGCAGTAAATACATGTAGCAGTAATCCAAAGAATATAGTGCTGTTTGTTATTTAATGATGATAATGATGATCAGAATCAGATTTATTGCCATAGTTTCTACAAACAAGGAATATGCTTTTTAATTAAATTTGTGCAAAACATTGAAAATTAAACTGAAAGTTCGAATATAGCAATTCTAGGAAAATATACATGCAAAGAAAAAAACAAATATATATCTATAATAAAATGGGAACACTATTGGACACGGGGGGGGGGGGGTAATGATGAAGATGATCATGAAGATGATGATGATTAATAATAATAATATCAATAATAGAATAGAATAGAATAGAACTTTATTAATCCCGAAGGAAATTCTTGTGCCAGGTTGCATAGCGATAGGCTACAGTAGCCTACAATAAAACAATATGGAAAACAACAGAATGATCAAAATAAACGAACAGATTTACAAATGTACAGTTAAAATATACAAATATGTAGGCAAGATAAGATGTTCCGACGGCGAAAACTATTTTGCATAATTGAAGTGAAATATTATTGGACATGACATTAAGAATATTGCACATGATGATGAGAGGAGATGAGAGGTAGTGTTATAGATATTATTATTATTATTATTATTATTAATATTAATATTAATAATAATAATAATAATATTTTTTCATGTGTGTAACTATTGTTCATTTTATTTATTTTTGGTTTGTTTTTTGGGTGGAAATGAAAGAACTCACTGCAGTTCACACTCCAACGGAGCGGGTGGCGGTAATGCGCCGTGACGTCGGGAGTCTCCCGCCAACACACCGCGAAGGAAGAAGAAGAAGAAGAAGAAGACGCAGCAGCCAGCTAGAAGAAGCTAGCGTCGCTCACGCGGGTCTGACGCCGTCGTGTCCGCGCTGATCTGTCGTCATGTTCGTGGCTCGCAGCATCGCGGCGGACCACAAGGACCTGATCCACGACGTGTCCTATGACTTCCACGGGCGCCGCATGGCCACGTGCTCCAGCGACCAAAGCGTTAAGGTAGCGTTGTTGCTAATGCTAATGCCAGCCATGTTAGCATTAGCTCCCGGCTGTCACTAGCATCACAGTCGCAGCATCCATCGTGTTTGTTTGTTTGCTGTCATTCGCCTGCTAGTTGGTGTCCTACATGCCATTCATCTTGTTGTTGTTACACTGCTAGCCTAGCAACCCTGACGTTAGCTAGCGTTATGCAAACCATGCTAGCGTTCACCTGTACGGAAGCATGCTTGGCTCAAACTTCATTGATTTTTGTAATTGCTTTCTGTGGCTCCTCCAGGTTTGGGACAAAAGTGAGAGCGGGGAGTGGCTGTGCACCGCCAGCTGGAAGGTGTGGTGGCTTTATCACTGCATATTCAACTTTCTATTATGCTCAACATCTCTAGTAAATTGTGTTTACTTGATACTGAGGTGCGTGTGTGTTTTTTGTATTTTTTCTTCCCCCTCCTGTGGGCCAGACACACAGCGGGTCGGTATGGAGGGTGACCTGGGCCCATCCGGAGTTCGGCCAGGTGCTGGCGTCCTGCTCCTTCGACCGGACGGCGGCCGTGTGGGAGGAGATCGTGGGAGAGTCCAACGACAAGCAGAGAGGACAGAGCCACTGGGTTTGTATGAGTGATTCTTCTTTTTCTGAACTCCCCATGTCCCCAGGCATGCATCTAGATGTGTGGACTTTCTTGGCTTTAAACAAGCTGCACAAACTGCTTAAGGACATGCCAAACCTATTATTTGCACTGAACTTTGACAAAATGCTCCGAGTTCCCCATGTGATCCGAACCTTGCACAATTCACTGTCTTCCTCTTACCTTTTCATAAGAGTGGAGATATGTCTATTGTGCTAGAGAAACTGAAGGTAAATTAGCAGAGTGGCTACTATGTGCCTCATCTGCCAGTCTCCTTCATACATTCTCCATGAAATTGGACAAATCAGCAATCTTAAAGGAGACCTATCATACCACCAGGTGTGAGCGTGATTAGCCATTCCAAGCAGTTTCAAAAACAGACGGCGTCTCCGGTTTTCGACATCACAAGTGTGAGTGTCCACCTAGATGTATGCTGGATAGATCAGCCTACCCAGTGGACTGTAGCAACTGGTAGGCTGATCTATCCGCCATACATCTGGGTGGACACTCCCACTTGTGACCCCAAAACCGGAGATGAAACCGGCGAATCACCCTCACATCTGGTGGTATAATGGGAGTCCTTTAAGTGTGACATGGCAGTGTATAGTAGTATGATGCTGTGTTATGATGTGACCTGAATCTTGACCTCTGTGACCTCCCCGTTAGATCAAGCGGACCACGCTGGTGGACAGCCGGACGTCGGTGACGGACGTGAAGTTCGCCCCCAAGCACATGGGCCTGATGCTGACCACGTGCTCGGCGGACGGTGTGGTGCGCATCTACGAAGCCCCCGACGTGATGAACCTGAGCCAGTGGTCCCTGCAGCACGAGCTCTCCTGCAAGCTGAGCTGCAGCTGCATCTCCTGGAACCCCTCCAGGTGGGTGTGGACTGTGGAGACCACCATAGTACCATTTATAATAATTTAATTGAGACCTTCTGTCAGAGAACAGAGACGGAGCACATTATATTAAAGGACTCTTATTATACCACCAGGTGTGAGTGTGATTAGCCGTTCCAAGTGGTTTTTTGAAACCGCTTGGAACGGCTAATCACACTCACACCTGGTGGTATAATATGCCTCCTTTAACCGCCATGCAGTTTGTTATTCTAAACAATATGTAAATATTGGAATTGCTAGAAGTTTTGAGAATATCCTCAGCAGCCTCAAAATATAACTCTTATTGAACCAGAAGAGATGAGTGCATATGTTTCATATGCCCCCCCCCCCCCCCCCAGTTCTCGCGCCCACCCCCCCATGATCGCGGTGGGCAGCGACGACAGCAACGTGACGTACGGCAGCAAGGTCCAGATCTACGAGTACAACGAGAACACCAGGTCAGTTAGACCGCTGCTCCACCACCACCTCCACTTGGGTAGGAATATCTAGTTGTTTTGGGTGGGTGACCCATTAAGTTCTGACCTAGTAAGAACCCATTTGTTTTGTTTTGTCCCCCGGCCAACTTTGGGAACAACAGGAAGTACGCTAAAGCGGAGACGTTGATGAACGTGACGGACGCCGTGCACGACATCGCCTTCGCCCCCAACCTGGGGCGCTCCTTCCACGTGCTCGCCATAGCAACCAAGGACGTCCGGATCGTCAAGCTGGTGCCCTTAAGGTATGGGACTCCACGACCCTGAGTCCTTTAAAATTGTCAGCATTTTGTCTTTAAAAGGGAAAAGTCTATTTTGTCATTTGCCACGTTGTCTTTTAAACAGTAAGATACAACTGGGGTCTTTCCTCTGAGGAAACCGACATTTCCTTCCCGACCCATGTGACAGGAAGGAGAACACGTCCACGGGACCCACCAAGCTGGATATGCAGATCGTGGCCCAGTTTGACAACCACAACTCCCAGGTGTGGAGGGTGAGCTGGAACATCACCAGCACCCTGCTGGCCTCGTCTGGGGACGATGGCTGTGTGCGCCTCTGGAAAGGTGGGAGGAGGCTGATGAAGTTATAAAGTTCTATCTTATCTTATTTTATCTTGCACTGAACGAGTCAGAGTATCTTGGATTGAAACATGCGTAGTGTCTGGTCCCTGTGTTGTGCTGTAACAATTTATATTTAAAATATGAAAAAACAGTGGTCTTTAATATGATATATCAATATTACTGCTACTACTGAATTACTCTTCTTTTACATTTTTACACGCTAATTACTGCTTAACTTTGAGCAATTTTGCCCACTTTAAAAAGCAAATTAATTTGCATATGTAAACCTCATCAGCATATTGCATTATTATATTTCTTCTAGCATTTTCATGCATAAAATTCAACATTTATAGTTCCTAAAATCTAAACTTGTATAAATGACAATAAAAGATTATTGTTGTGCTACATGCACTGTGGTCATGTGGTGATTGTGTGCACCTTACAGCCAACTACATGGGCACCTGGAAGTGCACGGCCATCCTGAAGGGGGACGGCAGCCCGCTGAGTGGCACCTCGGGCCAGCCCACTGCCATGAGCACCGTGGTGGGCTCCTCCGTGCAGACGTCCCAGAGCATCCTGAACGGGACGTCGGCCGGCAGGTAGGTGGCGCGTTGGCTGGTGTGTGTTCTAACGCCACTCGCCTAAACCTCCCCTAGCCTCGGGCCCCAGCCTAAACCTCCCCCCCAGCCCCCGGCCTAAACCCCCCCCCCAGCCCCCGGCCTAAACCTCTCTCCTCCCCCCAGCCCCCGGCCTAAACCTCTCTCCTCCCCCCAGCCCCCGGCCTAAACCTCTCTCCTCCCCCCAGCCCCCGGCCTAAACCTCTCTCCTCCCCCCAGTCCCTGGCCTAAACCTCTCTCCTCCTCCCAGCCCCTGGCCTAAACCTCTCCCCCACCCTCCCCCCAATCATCCAAACTGACGTCTCACTACTTCCTCGCACTCACTGGGACTCACTGGGAGGCGGCCGTGGGTCGCTGACCTCCACCGGACTCACAACTCATGCATTGAGCTCGGCTATGTTCTCTTGTTTTGCTTTTCGGCTCACCGGCTGTCTGCACACCACAGGGTAGTTCTAGTTCTGTTTCCACCACATTGGATACACAGTTCCATTGTATTTTCTGTTGTGTTCCGACTAACTGCTTTGTTTGTGTAACATAAAAGAGTAAATCAAATGTTTATATTAATTCAGTGTCTCTTACGGGAATTAAAATGTTTTTTAACATTTGTTAATTTCTTTTTTTAAGCATCTGCATATTCTCGACCATCCCTTCTCGCCAAATTAATCAACTAAACATGAATCTCTCACAGCAGCATAGACCTGTTAAGTATGTGTGCATGGACTGTGACTATGAATGCATTTAATTTCAAACCATCCAAAATGGACACGCCAACAAATGCAACATCTTTGCCTTTAGAAATGACTTCATTGCTATTACATGACAAGCAAGTAAGACAATTGTGTAAATACCAATTGAGATATGGTCTTCTGGATATTTCTACATGGCTGTATTTATATTCACATGAATAACTTGTGATTTCTACGTGTGATCTTTTGCTAACCTGGATGATATAATGACTGGACATGCTTGGCATCATGTTTCTGGGGGAAAAAATGAGGGGGGGCGGGGCTGAGAAGCAAGCAATTTAAATAAAATACTTTTTTTAAATAAATCCAGGTTTCTTGCGTTGTGTTGTTGGCATGCGTGTGGAGCAGGACCTCCTTGTTAACGCGGTGTTCACTGCTTGTTGCATGCCCACAGGACTGGCATGAGACCTGCATACGCTCCCCCCCGGCGGAAGTACACCTCTTCAGCCGTACGCCAGCACCCTGCTTATTACTAGTGTATCCTGTGTCACCCATACAGCGTCCAGCACCCTGCTTATTACTAGTGTTTCCTGTGTCACCCATACAGCGTCCAGCACTCCGGTTAATACTAGTGTCTCCTGTGTCACCCATACAGCGTCCAGCTCCCTGCTTATTACTAGTGTATCCTGTGCCATTTGGATCGCAGAATCTCAAGTCACACACGGTCAAACACACGCTTGCTCTGAAGTCTCTGACGAGGAACGCAACTCTGCTCAGCTAGACCGGTCTATGGACATTACTCTTGCAGCATTTCCCACGCTGACAAAAGACATTAACTATCTCATCTTGTCTACAAACTGTTTTCAGCGCATGTCCACCACCTTTCTTTTACACACTACAATGTACCAACATCCTTCCATAATGTCCCATTTCCCCTGTGTCTCCAACGTCCTGTTCTTCCACACCCCCTGTACTCTGTACCGTATGTCGCCATGTTCCCCCCTCCCTGTTGTCTGTTGTTGTCTTCTGCCTTTTCTGTTGTTCCTCTCGCTGTGGTTCCTCTCGCTGCTGTTACCCGTGGTGGGGGTCCGCAGGTACTACTTCCCGCCCCTGGAGGTGGCGCGGTCGGGCTCCAGGTCGGGCCACCTGCTGCCGCCCTCCTCCCTGATCGAGCACTGCGACGACGCGGAGGCCGTGCAGACGCAGCAGCAGCAGCAGCCCCAGCAGCAGCAGGCCACCCTGCGCAGACTCTACTCCAAAGCGCTGCTGTCTCTACCGGAGGCTGAGGCCCAGTGACCAACAAGAGGCTTTTTATCTCCTCTTGAGCTACTGCCTGTTTTTATTTTGTGTTTTTTTTTTTTCCATCAGCAAATGTTCAATACTGGTCCGGTCCCGTTTGTGAACAATGACATTAGAAATACTGTGTTCAAAATGTATTTTAATCTATATAGCTTGCTCTGGGACAATCCTATTTTTGCTTAGAGCGAATGTTTCTCTTTAACATGGTCTGCCTTGGGTTGAAATGGTGCAACAAATATTTATATTGTATACTAATAGACGACCGTGTTTTGTAAAATCTGTGTGTGAAGCCATTTGAAACTCAAAGGTCTCTACACTACTTAAGCCTCCCGAACCAACATATGAATGTGGAATAAACGGATGTTTAAACTTGTTGAGGATGATTTCTTGTGTTTGCTTCAGAACTGGATGACGAGTAACCATGTGAAGCAGCTTCTATTCTGAGCACGGCCCGTGACGAGTCACCAGTCTACAGTATATGCTCGTGGAACAGATTACTGCAGTATGACTTAAGCTTGTTATATGAACAATGTTATATCCTCGGGTCAGAAGCTGAATTCTTATCTCATATTGTGTTACACAACTTGGGGCAGCTGTCTGCACACTGAACCATTCATGCAGCTGTTCAACTGAGCACCACACAACTATCATAAGTGTTTGTCCCATGTGCTGCTAAATGTTGATTGCTGTATCAAATCTATTTTCATTTAAAAACTGATTGCAAAATAATATATTTGCCTCACCTCTGAGCGCCTGGAACGGGATGACCCAAATGAGCGTTATTGACGAGAGGGCGTGAGAGGGAGGGAATTTCAGTGACATTAGGGGATCCGCGGCAAGGAGACAGAAAGAGGGCGGGACTTCCGACAAAGGACGTTGGGTTAAACCGGGATAACGCTCCCATGCCCGATCCTCCCTCAGCCTCAGCCGCGGCCTCGGCCTCGGCCTTCCTTTTGAGTGTATTTCTTTGACCAATCAGAGCACGTGTAACGCGGCCGAGCCCCGCCTCCTCGAAGTTGACACGGCTGCGCGGGCTTCTTCCTGTCACCTCTCGCGATACTTGGCCGTCCCGAACGGTGGGCCGCTTCCCCGTCACCTCTCGCGATACCTCGTCCGTGCCGAACTTGTTGCGCCGCTCGTTTGTTATTCGCGGCGTCAACATGAACTAAACGAAGCGTTCGAGGACTTAAAGTAACTCTTAATGTTCCAGTGGCGGCTTGTTATCCACGCAATTAAAGTGACGTCCGAGGCGAAGCGGTGCTGGAGTCTCGCTGCACGAACTTGACTTCGATCCCAGTAAGTTGTAATCACTTCATTGTTATTAATAAACTAGAACACACTTTAGCTTAGTCCGTATACTGTTCATAAATACATAAATACACTCACTAAATGCATAAATACGCTCACTAAATGCACAAATACGCTCACTAAATACATAAATACACTCGCTAAATACATAAATACACTCACTAAATACATAAATACACTCACTAAATACATAAATACACTCGCTAAATACATAAATACACTCACTAAATACATAAATACACTCGCTAAATACATAAATACACTCACTAAATGCATAAATACACTCACTAAATACATAAATACGCTCACTAAATACATAAATACACTCGCTAAATACATAAATACACTCACTAAATACATAAATACACTCACTAAATACATAAATACACTCACTAAATACATAAATACACTCACTAAATACATAAATACACTCACTAAATACATAAATACACTCGCTAAATACATAAATACACTCACTACCACGTGTTGGCTGCAGTTATTACTATCATCATAAGAATAATAATAATTGTGAGTTAGGCTCACAATTACCAAATACATTATCTTACATTATCTGACTTTATCTTACATTATCTTACATTATCTTACCTTGTCTTACATTATCTGACCTTATCTTACATTATCTTACATTATCTTACATTATCTTACCTTGTCTTACATTATCTGACCTTATCTTACATTATCTTCATTCGTAAATCAAAACTATACTACAATATACTACACTACGTTATAATATACTGTACTACAGTACACTACACTTGCTGACTGAATGTTATCTTACCTATATTTGTATACAAAGTATACTTTGTATACAAATATATATAATCTGTTACTTTATTTTTATTACTCTACTGTTTATTTCTCTTTTGTTTCATTGTATTGCTATGCAACCTGGCACAAGAAAGTTCTGTCTTATCTCATCTTACTACACTTTACTATACTATACTACACTAAATTATATACTATACTACACTACATTTTACTACACTGCACTACTTCATACTACACTATACTACAGTACACTACATTACACTACTAAACTACACTAAATTATACACTATAGGACACTACATTATACCTATACTTCATTATACTATACTATAGTATAATACATTTCATGATACTAGACTAGACTAAACTACTTGGATTGGATATGATGTTAACATCTAATTATTAAAAAATGCAGTCGTAAAAAATCATCACAGAGGTACTTGGGTTCATGTTGTGCAAGAATATGGTGATGTGTGTTGTTAACAATTTCATTCAATTCTTTGTAATGGAATTTAAATCAGCTGCCATTTTATAAATGGTTTTGATATCATTATGATGAGTACTATACTATACCATACTACATATCATTATGATGAGTTAAGCTCATGCAGAAAACAATTTGATTTAAAATAAAATATATATTTTATTTAAAAAGATATTCGTATATACCCGCCCTTCTCCAAAGTGTACATATAATCAACCCGTCATTGCGTTGGTTTAGCTGTTGTTGCAGTAGTGGTCTTTACGTTTTAGGCCTTTTTATTTTAAAGGTTTCTTTAAAAAAAATGACCCTTGGTTGACCGGAGTTGAAGCCGCCCGTTGATTGACAGGCCATGGCCCAGAGTTTCTTCAACCTGGATGAGGAGCCGCTGCCCAGCTTCCTGTCCAGTTCCTTGGACAGCACCGGCGGCCGGGCCACGCTGGGCAATGTCACTCTGGGCTCGGGCCCTGGGCTGCCGGTGCGGCGTCGACGGTAGCGAAACTTAGAGCTGAAAACAGGTACGTCTGGTGCTACTGGATGCTGTGGTAGCCCCTAATATAATTTTAAATGTGTGCGTTGTGTCTGGAGAACGTTGAGATGAGGGCCAGGTATCACTCCGATTCACAAGGTCCCGACTCGATTTCTGATTTGATTCAATGTTGATTTGGTTGGGGATGTTTCCATTACAATACCAGTCTTGCGTGGATATGGAGATATGGAGATTCTCAGAGAACTAATCGCTGTAGGTTGTACAAGGAAGAAACCCTCTAACCTGCAGGTGCATTATTAAAAATATGAATGTTTACATTAAGAATTGACCCCAAATAAGCACAATACAGTGCAATTGTGCACTAAGGGTGGCCAAATTAAGATTTATTTTCTGGAACCCTAACGAGAAGGTTGTCTTTGTGTGGGCAGAGGGAACACGGAGATCTGACGTACCTGGAGGCCGGTCAGCTGACATCTGACGGAGACCCCGGCCAAGTTCTCCCTCAGCTTCAAAGATGACATGTGAGTACCTACAGAGGGTGTCTCATGTTAGTCAACTATTTGCATATTAAACAAATCATATTCTTCTCCTCCTGCACAACGCAGAGATACACATCATCTTCTGTGTCCTACATTTGAGTTATATTAGTATTGTGGTCATTTGAGATGGTTGCCACAAGGTTGTTAGTTAAACATTGACAGTATTTGTATGATTGAATGATTGTGTGATGATTGTGTCAATTATAATGTGCTTGAGAATTAGTTCTGCAGGCCTAGAGCTATCAAATAAAAAAATAAAAAATGCCCTCAATATAGTTTATCATGTGATGTTGTAAATGTGTCTCCTATAAGATTTGGCTAACGGGCTAATCTGTACCACAGGGACAATGCAGACGACTTCATTGCGGCTCATCGCTTCTCAGACATGCTGGTGAAGATTAGCATGGATGAGTCTCAGTGCGCAACCCAACAACCCAGCAAATCCATGACTCTTCATGGGCGGCCCACAGAACTAGGATCTGGTGAGAAACTGACACTTTTTTTACATTTATTGACATTTAAGGCATTTTCCCGACGTGCGGCTGGCCGCCACCGGCATGGACTCGTGTCCCGCCAGCGACGAGGACACAGAGGACGAGCTGGAGGCGGTCCGGACCGGCGCCTCGCGGCCCCGGATGCTGCTGCCCAGCACCTCCAGACAGCTGGTGAGTACGCCTCCACCTGGACCCCTGGCCATCTGGCCACAGGTGCGATGGCTCTAGAGGTCTCTTGGGCAATCGGCTTGCACAGCAGACACCGCCGTCCCTGAGGAACTCATTTGAGTGGCTTGAGAAGCTGCATGTTTATGCGGCGAGGACATTAAGATTCACCCCCTGTGCTCCTGAATACACTCAGACTCTCTGTCTCTGTCTGTGTGTGTGAGAGCAGGTGGGCGAGAGCCACCGTCCTAGTTTCCGCCCGGGGCTGGAGGGCGGCAGTTCCGACGACGAGGCGTCTGGCGGCGGGGGCGGACCGCCCGCCTCAGGGATCGAACACCGACGCTCGGCCGAGGGCCGGGTCATTAACCCTCCTGTCACAGGTAATGAAACCACGCCGGCTTCCCAGACAGGCGAGGGACTGTGGTCTCCTCGAGGCCTCTTCATTTAGTTATGTATCCACTTTTGTCCTTTTTTAGTGTGATGATGGTAAATGGATTGCATTTATATTTCGCTTTTATCCAAAGCGCTTTACAGTATTGCCTCACATTCACCCATTCATACACCGACGGCGGTGTCAACCATGCAAGGTAACAAACAACACGTCAGGCGCAGTTAGGGTTAGGTGGCGTCTTGCTCAGGGACACCTCGACACTTAGCCCGACAAGCTCAACCACCTCGGTGTTCCCCGCCTTACCTAATAGGTATAATAGGGCCTCTGAGTAGTCAAAGAAAGGCTATGAAGTTATGCTGCCTTTTTTAAACATGGATCGTCACCAGATGATGATGACGTGGACCTGAACAACATGCCTGAAGATGAGCTGGAGCTGTACTTCAAGACGCTGGTCCCCATGCAGAGAGGCCGTGTGGAGGGCCAGGAGATCCCTGCAGCGGTGAGCCTCCACGCGCATCACCACAATCAGAGACATTGTCTTGTCCCTCCCAGCCGCCACCGCCCCACTGCCGATGGCCAGCAGGGAGTGAGCGGAGCATCTGAATGGAAGCTGTGTTTTTCCATAGACTTATGGTATCCTTCCCTTGATGTTCCCCAGGTCCTGTCAGGACTGCCAAACAGAACGTCAAACAGCAGTTCTGCAGAGCAGGAGAGGAACCGTGAGCAGTTCCTGGATGATTACGACCAGGTTACTATTGACGTTTCAATGGTGGTATTGTGTTGTTCCAACAGTCTTCACAAGTTAACCCCTGACCTCTGAGCTGCACCGTCTCTTCCGTGTTGACCTCCAGGAGGACTTCCAGATGCCCGACGTGCGGCTGGCCGCCACCGGCATGGACTCGTGTCCCGCCAGCGACGAGGACACAGAGGACGAGCTGGAGGCGGTCCGGACCGGCGCCTCGCGGCCCCGGATGCTGCTGCCCAGCACCTCCAGACAGCTGGTGAGTACGCCTCCACCTGGACCCCTGGCCATCTGGCCACAGGTGCGATGGCTCTAGAGGTCTCTTGGGCAATCGGCTTGCACAGCAGACACCGCCGTCCCTGAGGAACTCATTTGAGTGGCTTGAGAAGCTGCATGTTTATGCGGCGAGGACATTAAGATTCACCCCCTGTGCTCCTGAACACACTCAGACTCTCTGTCTCTGT
Source organism: Coryphaenoides rupestris (assembly GCA_002895965.2). Lineage (NCBI taxonomy): Eukaryota > Metazoa > Chordata > Actinopteri > Gadiformes > Macrouridae > Coryphaenoides > Coryphaenoides rupestris. Next base: position 48,574 of record PIJE02001772.1, read on the forward strand.
CTGTGTGTGTGAGAGCAGGTGGGCGAGAGCCACCGTCCTAGTTTCCGCCCGGGGCTGGAGGGCGGCAGTTCCGACGACGAGGCGTCTGGCGGCGGGGGCGGACCGCCCGCCTCAGGGATCGAACACCGACGCTCGGCCGAGGGCCGGGTCATTAACCCTCCTGTCACAGGTAATGAAACCACGCCGGCTTCGCCTCATAACCTTTGTAGGAATTTAGGCCCTTGCGATGTTTTTTGCTGTGTGAGGCGATGTCCCTCTCTGTTGGTAAATGGATTGCATTTATATATCGCTTTTATCCAAAGCGCTTTACAGTATTGCCTCACATTCACCCATTCATACACCGACGGCGGTGTCAACCATGCAAGGTAACAAACAACACGTCAGGCGCAGTTAGGGTTAGGTGGTGTCTTGCTCAGGGACACCTGGACACTTGCTCAGGGACACCGGAGCCCGGGGATCGAACCAGCAACCTTCCTGTTGCCAGACAACCGCTCTTACATCCTGAGCTACTGCCACCCCTGCCGTGATGATGTCTAGTTATTTTTTCCATTTCCTCTTGTGTATTTCCCCCCTGTTGTTTTGACTTCCTCATGTGTGTATTGCCCGTGTTGTTGCCAGGCGATGGCGGGGGCGGCGACGGGAGCAGCGGCAGCAGTGAGGAGGGCGGGAACGGCGGGGGCGTGGCCACCGTCCCTCTGGCCGTGCCCGCCGCCCACCAGATCACCTACGACATGCTGCGGGGGCTGGACATCGTGGGGAGCAGTGGCGCGGAGGGGGAGGCAGAGCGCGGAGCCACGGTGGGGGTGGGGCTGCCAGGTTTCAGCAGGAATGGCTTCTCCAGGCACAAGGAGGTGAGGCCAGTAGAAACTGCTGTTTGGTGGAGCTATAGCCGTTGGTGGGAGGGAGGTCTCTTATAGAGAACCTCTCAGAAGAAATGAGGAGCTGGCTTTTCATTATTATTGTCAATACTAATAATAAAAATAATGAGACTTGCTTGATCTTTGTTTGTTGACAATCTAAAATAAAATGTCTCTCTCTGTCTCTCTCTCTGTCCGTTTCTCTGTTTCTTTTTCTGTCTGTCTCTTTCTGTTTCTTTTTCTGTCTGTCTCTCCCTGTCTGTCTGTCTGTGTCTCTCTCTCTCGCTGTCTGTCTGTCTCTCTCTCTCTGTCTCTCTCTCTCTCTCAGATGGGGGACCGTGTGGGCCCGGTGGGGACGGGCGAGGCCTCAGCAGCCGCCGGCGGTGCTGCCAGGCTGTCACCCGTCAACTGGAGCATGAGCGTGGACCGACAGGAGGCGCTGGTGGGTACCGCAGCGTAGCGCCTAGCCTGCCTGCTCTCCACACTGGGGAACTGCCATTACTGCTCCTGCACGGTGCATGGAGTGGTGTCATGTGACTTCCTATTGTATTGCTGTCACTTTTGACACATTTTCTAAAAAAAAATTCTTCATTCATTTATTTGTAAGGGACATGAACACAGAAACATTGACATCCAATGTACTGTATATGTGTTTATAGCTGAAGCTAACACCAGTCCCATGGGTATTGATAGTTCAAGCAGTCATTAAGATTACTTATTACAGATAAAAATAACATCAGTCCATATACGAATCAATAATAAATGTACTTCTTGTAAGTCGCTTTTGGATAAAAGCAAGTAAATGCACTTTGGAATGGGTGTGCTATGAAAGCGTAAGATGTTACAAAAGATGCTACCGTTTATGTGGTTCATCGCATCGTGCCACAATTTATCCATACATTTGTCACATGATGGTCACATGACATGTCAAGGAAGTGGGATTTTCCCCCGTGGTTATTTCCCAGGATGCCATGGACGGCACGCAGTCTGGGCCCACCCCTGCCACCGCCGAGGGCGTGCTGGACTCTCTGTACCTGAGGACGGGCTCCAGTCCCTGGAGACCTCAGGACTCTGCAGCCTCTCCTCACCTCCAGGCCACGCAGAGCAGCTTCCACCTCTCCCAGGTACACGGTGGCTTTTTGCCTCAGTCCTTCTAAATCCTTCAATTTTTTTATTCTAGTTCCTGGCTTTCAGCTAATTTCTTCCACATTAACGAATTGAAAAAAACATAATTCAAACGGGTGCGGTGGTACTGTGTTTTCTATTGTTTTCTGTAGTCCTGTTCCATTACCTACACTTGATTTGAATGCCAAGCTGTGCACACGGCTTGGCGTCAGTGCCCATGGGTGGTTTCCGTTCCTCTGAAAGCACAAAGTACAGCGTGCCCAATAAACACTTTCCAGCCACCAGAGTGCCTTTCTTGTGCTAATGCCGACTGACTGACTGACTGACTGACTGACTGACTGACTGACTGACTGACTGTGTGTGTGTGTTATTTGGCATTAAGTGCACCACGATGCCGGTAGTGCCGGAAATCGGCAAGATATCGATAGACAACGTGAGGTCACCTGGTCTGTTTGAGTCCTAACCTTCCCACTGGCCTCCCCTCCCTTCCAGGTGATGCCAGAGTGCGGGTTTGGAGAGGAAGAGGACGAAGAAGATGATGACGATGGTGTGGATGTAGCGGACGGAGCCCGGCTCTCCCTGGGGTTCCGAGGGGGCCCCTGTGGTGGGGGCACCACTGCGGGGACCGCGGACAGCGCCAGCGAGGAGGAGAGCCTCCACGGCCGCGCCACCACTTCCCTGGAGGACAAGTACTTCTCCAAGAGCTTCCAGCAGGATCAGGAGGACTCTGACGATGGCTGGAACCACTGCCCCGACACCCTGGAGGCGGAGTTCCAGCAAGGTGGGTGTGTCTGCTGTGGGTGGGCCTCCCCCCTAACCCTAACTCATGTCCACCTTAGTTTAATCAGAATCAGAATCAGCTTTATTATTTTTTTTTTAACAAGGAATGTGCTTTTGCGAAATTGGTGCTTAACATTGAACATTAAACAGAGTAATCCAGAAACAAGTTCCCTTCAATTCCATCTGTACATGCAATATTTTGATTGTCGTGAATGTAGTGAAGTAAAACATTATTTATACAACACTTTTTTAACAGAAGTGCTTTACATCAGAGAAACATAGCAGACGTGCACGTTTGAACTTGACTTAACGCATGACCTTGTTGACCTCAGGGGTGGGCGACCCGGACAGCGTGGTCTACCAGAACAGGGAGGGGGAGTGGGTGACTGACTTGGCTTACTACTGCTCCTTCGAGAAGGAGATGGACGGCAACCCGCCGGAGATCGCTGAACAGCTTCAGAACGAGGAATTTGTTCCAGCCAGTATGTACCCTCTCCCCCAACCCCGCCCACCACTAATACCACCACCACCAGTGTCAGCATTTAACCGATTCCATCCCCACTACAACAGGCAATGCTATGGCGAAAATCATCCAGGACCAGGAGGAGTTTGAGAAGGAGCACCAGTTCATGCAAGAGGAGCAGATGGAGGCGGCGGGAGGCGAGGGTCCCTCCCTGGGCGACACGTCCTGGAGACTCCCCACCAGCAGCCACGTGCTGATGAGGGCCTCCCAGGTCTCCTCTGAGTTTGAACGCAGCAACAACAGCTATCTGCGCCTCTCGCTGGGCCAGTTCCTGGGCCAGCGCTCGGAGGCCCTGGGCTGCCTGGGCAGCGGCAGCAGCCACGGTGGCGACGTGGACGGGGTGAAGCGGGTCAGTGGAGCCCCTCGGGTTTTCTTTAGCACCGTATCTATCTCCTTGATATGCAGCCAGCACTATGTTTTGTGTGCTGCCCAAAGTCCCGGGCTATGCTAAGGCTGGGCGATACGGGCACGATAATTATGGGGAATGTCACACAATATCGATAAATATAAGGATGTACTTATGAATAAAAAAAAAAAACATGCTCCAACAGTCTCACTCAGGGTCATTACTTTGAAGTGTATGGAGATTTAAATGATGGTGTCTGACTCGGAACTAGTTTCAAACCTCATATTTGATCATTTTAAGGGCTAATGTTCTCGTCATAATTAATTAAGGCTCTAAAACTGGGTATCACGATAGGTCGATGTCTTCATTTCATGGCGATATAATAGCATTCAAAGACGGTAAATGATTATATTGACTTATTGTCCAGCCCTAGTCTATGCTAGCTGTTGTTTTAGCGAGAGTGTTTAATTCAGAGCAGGTCACTGAATTGTGGTAGAGAATTAGCAGGGATGGCTGCTGTCGTGTTTAACACGATTTTTCCTCATCCTTGTAGCGTAATGGTGGGTAATCTGCATGTTCAGTCCCAAACCACAGACTGTAAAATACTAATGAGTGGCATCGGATGGCTGATGTACCAGATGTTGATATCTGTCTACCCATCCTGAGCAGTTTATGTTTCAGAAAAACCCCAGCATTAATGGAAGTGCTTCAGAAAAGATTTGTGCACAACACTGAATGGCATCATCATCATATTCTTGCTCCTTCTCCTCCTCCAGCCCTCCTTCGGTTACGTCATCACCTCCCCGGAGAAGCGGGAGCCCTTCCCTCTGATCCGGCCCTCGGAGATCTCCTCCAGAGACAGCTCTGTGCTCAGCAAGACCATCTTGGAGCTGGACCCACAGGACCAGACGCTCAACGCTGGTGTGTGTGTGTGTGTGTGTGTGTGTGTGTGTGTGTGTGTGTGTGTGTGTGTGTGTGCGTGTGTGTGTTCCACTAAACCCTCGCGGCTCCACAACGATCTTCTGTCTGCCTTCCAAACAAAAGATAATGATTGTTGTTTGAGGCCCACTGAAGAGTATTTTCTTTTTGCAGAAGACCTGGACGTGACTCTGGAGGCCCCGGGCGGCAGGATGTCTCCTAAGGGGGACCCTGATCCACAACCCTGTGAGGAGAAGGTACAGAGGCGTTTCCAAAGGACTGTCACTTTTCATCATCACCTCGAGACCACATGTGAACAGTACTGTGTGAACGACACAAATGAGACACAAATAGACAGAAGTGCTACAAAACAATGTATTACTACAGCTTTCACAAATGTTGAATTTCAAAGTAGGGGTTGGGAGATTCTTCCAACTTTCTGAGTCGAATATCCGACTTCAGGGGGCGTTCTAGTTGCATTGTCCGACTCGGAAATTCCGACTTCCAAGTACAAATGGAACGCAGCATTAGTGTGAAGAAACCTTGAGAAGGAACACACTTCTTAGGAGTGAAGTTCAGTCTCGCCAGGTCAGTCCTGAAGGCACCATGACGGTCGTCTCAACTTCGCTGTTGCTGTCTTTCAGGCTGTGCCCTCCCCCTCCCCGGCCCCTGAGGGCCCCTGCTCCCCGGCGGGCTCGGCATACCAGAACGGCATCTCCCCCGGCGACACCAGCGGCAACCTCACACTCAGCATCAGCACCATCACCTCGGCCATCGCCGACGCCTCCATCAGCGCGGACCCCTCCCAGCTGGCGGCCATGATCATAGAGCTGTCCAGACGCAGCAAGGCCAAGGGTCGCGCCGGCAACGTCAGGAACCAGCGGGCCATCTTCCCCGCTCCAGAATGTGAGTTCATTGTTGTGTCTCCGTTTCATGGATCGATTGAATGCAGATGGACATTGGGAAATGGATTGATCTGTTATGTTCTATGGATGATGCCAGCACCGTGTATAACCTGGCATATGTTGTTCCTCAGTTATCATACTGAGAGGCAGATGAATGGAACTCCATTCCCACCCATATCAGACAATAGACAAGCTTCAGTATACTTAAAACATCTTAAGATAAACCAATCATGTGATCACTGGTCTAAACCTCTGTATGGAACCAGCTGATGTCCAACACAGAGAATATGTCATGTATATTTTTTATGATGTTTTTTATGTTGTTTTTAATATCTTCCTGCCCAGGGACTGCCGATGTAAATTAGCTATGAACTAACTCTGGCCCAACGGTTGTGTTTTGCATGGCGCCTGTTAAATAAAGGAATAAAGTAAAACAAAAGGAAAATACAAGTGCAGCCACACATGACCTCGACCCCACCATGAGTCGGTGTTGGTGGTTTGAGGACACTTGAGACTCTTAACATCTTCAGAGAGCAACAAGGGTTTTTGTGATGACCGGCGCTGAGGGCCGTGGTTCACCTTGGTTGGCGCGATCTCTCTTGAAAACTCTTGAACGTGCAAAATAACATGATGTTAACTAACTGTTTGTGGATACAGCGCCTCAAGCACACGGCACTGTACAGCATATTAGTCTTGTTGTTGTTGTTGTTGTTTTAGCTGCTCCATCGGTTCTCCATTGATGCTCAGGTGGACCACAGTGTTCTCCTGGAGGCTCTGCAGCAGAGCGCCGCCGGGGAGCTGAGCGCCTTCGACATGGAGCGCTACCTGCGCAAGGCCGACGTGTCCGCCGCCAGCACCCGCAGCAGCGACGCTTCTCTGGCGCACACAACCTTTGACCTGGGCGCCTGGGCCAGTGACCTCAGCCACTCCCAGGACGGGCTCGCTCGTGTCGAGGATCGGGCATCGGCGCAGAACGGGCCGCTGAACGTCGTAACCAACGACGACCAGACCTCAGGGTTCCCACCGGGGGCGTCTCAGCGGAGGAGCTCCATCCCTCGTCCGAAGGCCGCCTGCCTCCCGACGCCGGCCTCTTCGGCCAGAAGGTCTGTGACCTCGGGACAGTCTGCCACGGCCAAACCCCCCGCGGACAGCAGGACCCCCACCAAAACACAACACACCGCCGGCGCCCCTCTGAGTCGACTGGCTCCGGGGACGATGGGTCCACAAGTTCTCACCGCTCCCCAAGCCTCCACGCCGGCTGCGCAGAAGAGCGAGACGGGGCACTCGGTCTCGCCCGGCCCCCAGAGGGCTTCCCCCGGGCGGAGGAAGGGGCGCTCGGGCCTGCCCTGCCGCAGGGGTTCCTCGCCCCCCACCCAGAGTCGGCGGGGAGGTGGCCCGCCCGACGCCTCCGGCCTGGACCCGGAGAAGAGGCCCTCCCAGCCTCCCAGAGCGGAGGAGAAACACGCCGCAGACTTCTGCCAGAGCTCCCTGCCTGCTGCAGAATACACATTCAGTGAGTCACCACTCTGATTTCACTGATTTATCAAATGCAATCATTTTATTTGGGCTTTGAATTAATATGAGACCTTCTGGTAGTGGTTACACTTTTTTATAATTTTTGCAAAGATTTTTCAAAATCTTTTTTACAAAATATACAGCAGATATTCAGATTATATGTTATTAATTTATTATAAAATCTGTCATTTTGCCTGAGGCATAGACAACATTTCCTAATTATGTGCATTTGAAACATGATTTGAGATCATGTTTTGATTTGGAGTTGATGGAGATGATGGCTTTTATGCATACTTTGAATATGTGAATCGTATGATGGTAGAAAATGACCTAAAAAGGTGATGAAGGAGATGAATTTCCATCTCGCGGCGTCTTCACTTGTTGGTCTTCTTGTCTCTCTCCCTGCAGTGACACCGGGCTCCGCTGCGCCCTCTGCTGGCGAGGAGACGACGTGCAACTTCAGACCGTCCACCTGTCCCCTCATCCACTCCTCGCCCAGCCAAACGTCCTTCCCCAACGGCGACTGCTGGTGCGACCGCCACACACACACACACGCACGCACGCACACACTTGCCTCACTGCTCACTTTACCACACACTTTTTTTTTCACAAGTTCTCTCCCAAATAGGGTGGGATTGCTGCAGTGCAGACTTTTATAATTGCCCTCAAATGATCCTTGTGGATTGCACATATTGCATATAATTTATTAATATGTACTGTATATATTATTTTCTCTCTTAACCTTTAGAGTACGAATCACCACCACATTCAAAATGTAATTTGAGCGATGAGATGCCATTTAAATAGAAGATCATTAAGAATAAATCAATAGCGATATAAAAAAAAAAATGATTTTCTTTTTTGGTGGTTTTTTGGTTTGCTGTTCAATCGAAACCTCCTCTTCCATTGGCACCTGGCTCCCATGACTGCCTGGCTCCATGCCTGCTGTGTTCTTCATCTGAGGGTTTGCGTTTGTGTGTGTGTGTGTGTGTGTGTGTGTGTGTTTTTTCCCGCCCTCCAGCACGGTCTCCTCTCCCCCCTCCGGCAGCGGCGGCGGTGGGGGCAGCAGCAGCAGCACCGCGGACAGAAGGCCCGGCTGTGAGCTCTCCCCCCAGTCCACCTGCTCCAGCCCCAGCCTCAGCAGGCTCACCTACATCTCCATCAACGACAGCACGGTCGTCCCCACCCCCGAGAGGAAACGGGTAATGGCTGCACAGAACCACCACCCACCACTCACGCTGGGCTTGTGTGCTTTAGTCTTAAAGGACTCCTATTATACCACCAGGTGTGAGCGTGATTGGCCCTTCCAAGCGGTTTAAAAAACCGGTGTCCTCTCCGGTTTTTGACATCACAAGTCAAGTCAATCGAAGTATGCTGCATAGATCAGCCCACCAGCCTACCCAGTGGACTGTAGCAACTGGTAGGCTGATCTATCCACCATACTGCTAGGTGTACTGTATTCTGAAACCGCTTGGAATGGGTAGTCACGCTCACACCTGGTGGTATAATATGTCTCCTTTAATATGTTATGACTTCACGGAGCAGTTGTAAGCAGAAATGATTGCCGGTCAAGTATTACTAGATATGTGAAATCGTTGGAGATGATATCCATTTCACAGCTGAAAGGTGCGCATGTTGGATGAAACCGCACCCGCAGCAAACAACATGGGAAACACAATCTGAGACCTGATCACGTATTCCTTCCTCCGGCAATATCAATATGTGGGCGCGTATACACCACGGTCACAATGTCAATACATGTAACGTTTAATTATGGCCGGCAGTAGCTCAGGAGGTAAGAGCGGTTGTCTGGTAACAGGAAGGTTGCTGTTTCGATCCCCGGGTTCCGCCTAGGTAAGTGTCGAGGTGTCCCTGAGCAAAACACCACCTAATCCTAACTACTCCTGACATGTTGGTTGTTACCTTGCATGGGTGAATGTGAGGCAATACTGTAAAAAGCTTTGGATAAAAGCGATATAAAAATGCAATCCATTGACCATTTACCATTTAATTATCTCCTGTTGTCCGCAGAATGATCACACCATCGCACTCAGTACCACCATCGTCCGGTCCAGTCCCACGCCGCCCCTGGAACCGGACTCGTCGCGGTCCGACCCGGACGTCCACCGCCAGTCTAAGAGCCTGGACCCCCAGCTGCACTCGCACCAGTCTAGGAGCCTGGACCCGCTCCCTCTTGCGTACCCTCGTCCGTGTCTGAGCCCCGAGCGCAGCGGCTCCGCCCTCAGCTGCACCCGCAGCCACAGCGAGTGCAACTTTCACAGCGCAGACCCCGCCAAGAACCACCCCCACCTCCTGCCGGCAAGTTGCGGCCTCCACGGCGCACACTACTCTGAGCCCGGAGGACCGCCGCTCACCAAGGTGGACTCCGGCTACGCCAGCAACCTCAACATCCAGATGCCCGGCCAGAGCTCCCAGCAGTGGGGGGCCGCCATGGGCGTGGCCTCCGGCGCCACCCAGGGTGGACCGCTGGGCCTGCCAACCGCCTACTCCTCAGAGGAGCTGCGGTACGCGCCCCTCTCCGGCTACAAGCCCCTGGGGACGGGCCTGTCGGTGAGCCAGCCCCAGCACCCGGGCGTGCAGTCCCTCCTCGCCGCCGGCCGACCTCTCTTCGTCCCTCAGCTGGCCCAGCAGTACCTGGGACCCGAGGGCCCGCTGCACCCGGGGGCGTACCACCTGGGAGCTAACGGCCTCTACGGCGACCCGGCGGCCAGACACCTCCAGGGTCCGACATCGGGGCCAGTGGGCTACCACCATCACCACCACCACCACCAGCAGCACCACCCGCTCCACAGAGCCCAGCACGGCCAGGCGGAGCTGGGCATGCTGGGGAAGGCGTTCGGCCAGCACAGCATGGAGCCCTGGGCGGCTGGAGGTCTGGATGAGATGAGAGGTAGGAGGGGGTGTACGGAGCTGTGGTGGCAGCTCTAGGAATCTATTTCTGTTGTCTGCGCTTCTTTTTTTTGTAAATGTGCCCTTTGATAAACAATAAATACACTTTTATTTGTTCATTCTTTAACGCCACATTATTTTACACTTGGATATAGAAAGTGATAAAATGGTATAAAAAAAATAATATGTATATAAAAAGTCAACTGAAAGGATATTGTTGATTTCCATACCTAATAACGTACATAATGCGTTTTATTTATGTCATTCCAATGGAATCTTTACCAACCTGGCCAGGAAGTCGCCACGCTGTCACTTCCTCTACAACACTGAGGTGTGCCGCCAGGGCTTAGCTCCTCCCCCGCCGCGTGGCTGGAGGTGTTGTTTATCCTCCTCCATCATCTCCACCCACTAATCCCTCTCTCCTCCCCCTCCTCCCTCCTCCCTCTCTTCTCCTCCCTCCCGTCCCTCCCCCCCAGGCCAGGTGGTGGTGCCGGGGGAGCTCCGTTTCCCCCACGCCTGCTGTGTGGGCATCGCCTCCCAGGCCTCCCTCAGCCTCTTCAACCCCTCTGAGCGCTGGCAGCAGGTGTCCATCACCGTCAGCAGCCTGGCCATCGACGGAGCCAAAGTGAGCCCCAGTAGCATCCATCTCTGTACTTGGAGAGGGTTTTATTTATATTTATTTTCCCCCGGAGAGGGGAATCGACTTGTCACATGCGGCGTTAAAGTAAACTCCAAATACTGTTCGGTTCTGGGTGGCATGGCTGCTCAACTTGCTAGTGTGCTCGTATCCCTGTAGGCGATACGCTACAGGGATACGAGATAAGATCGGCTAAGATCAGAAAATACATTAGCATTTATGCCTATTATATCAAGGAATTGGTTCTAAAACAAAGGTTTTATAATTTTTTATGTTTTGAATAAGACGGTTTATGGTTGTGCAGATGGTGACTAAAGGCGACCATGGTTCACCTTGAGGACGACGAAATGCATCTCTCGATGGAAACTACGTCTGTGTTTTTCCCTGAGGTTATTTTGGGCTGTGGGACGCTTTGACCTCATTCTGTCCCCCCTCTGCTGCCCCCTGTGGCTCTCCGCAGGTGGACAGCTTGCCCTACCAGTGGCTGCTGGTCAAGAACAAGACCATCATGGGGCCCAAGAGCACGGAGGAGCAGAAGGTGCTGCTGGTGGCTCCGCAGGCCGGCGTCTACCAGTGTGTGCTGAGCGTCTCCTCCTGGCCCGCCTCCTCCTCCTCCGCCGCCGCCGTAGAGCCGGACGCGCCCGCCAGGCCCGACGTCTTTGCCAAGAGGGTGGTGCTGGTGGCAGTGGCGGAGAACCCCGCGATAGAGGTGAGACCCAACCAACCAGGGCAGGGCTGGAAATGTCTTTTATATGTTCTGTCCCATCCATAGTATAATGATCATCATCACGATATGATGGTGCTGGAAACCTAGCAATTATGGATTTCTCCTTGCAATTATGAATGCTTGAAACCTGCTCTATTCTTATCTTCATGCACCACAGTGATATATTGCTGTCTCTCTTTCAACAAATGTACTCTTTGTAAGTCGCTTTGGATAAAAACCTCTGCTAAATGTAAAATGCTGGAAAAGACGCCAGGTGACTATTCAGGGTTCATTTGTTTTGTGTAAGTGTAATTCCCTTCTTGTGAGGTATTTTCCCCTGAATTTCAGGAAGGAGGTGGGTTAAAAAACGTACAATATAAAATACTAAATGTGATCCCAGGTTGAAGTTGGGAAGTCAGGCAGCTTGGATTTCGGAGATCTGTCGGAGGGCGTTTCCAAAATCCCTTCCTCTCAAACTGCTGAACAGAACCCACGCTATGGTGCCCATCCGCCTGGTTATCAGCGCAGTGAGTTCCCTAGACACACACGCACACACGCACATGCACACACACACGCTTTACAGACATCAAGAGTATAACACAAATATAAATGCGCTCTCTGTATGAATACATGACACCATTAACTATTAACACAACCATTAACACAGCAGAGCAGCATATCTGACCCACAACAATATATACTGTATGTACAGTTCTGTGCAAGGACCACTGCTGCTTATTCAAGTCCACATTGTTGCAGAGCATTCAAAATCCAAAAGACATTTGCCAAAGTACAACATTTTTAATATATTATAATATTCTACGTCTTGTGTGGTTGAATATATATTTTTTCAATCCTGTTAAAACAAATCGAGAGAGAGAGAGAGATGCACACACCAGCAGAGTTACCGCGATCTCATCTCATCGCTCTTCTCTCCCCGCAGAACGCGAGCGCCTGGCGGTGTTTCACGTTCTCCAAGAACCCCGTGGCCGCGACAGCTGAGGACTCGCTGCAGGCGGGTCACATGGCCCCGCTGTCGTCCTCGCCGACGGTCATCAACCACGTGCTGCATGCCAGCTATGGCGAGGTGAGGCCTGCCAACTGTACCACCACCACCACCACCAGCCTCATACTACCATACACGCGCAGACGCCATATGGTATATGGAGTCAGAGCACACAGACTCGCTGACTTTGTTTGTTCGTTAAAGTCTGGCGGCACTAAATGTCAAAGCTCGAAGGAAAGGAAGTGTCTCCCTGTCGCGGAGCTACGTTTGCCAACCTTGTTGACAATTGCGACAGACGTGGAGGCAAAATAGCAGATAAAATGGCGCGAGAGGAGCAACTTTTTAATGGTTGCTTTCTGTTGAAATGTACGTTGTAATATTGCTAATGTTCGTTGGGGGCCGAGGTTGAGGCAACCCCGTCAATGATAAGAATCGGAATCAATATAGCCTTAGTTTGGACAAACAAGGAATGTGCTTTTGTGAAATTGGTGCATAACATTGAACATTAAACAGAGTAATAATATAGAAATGTAAAAAAATCTAAAATATACAGTATATATATATTTTTCTAAATAAGCAATAAAAAGGTGCAATTTGAAGAAAATCTAAAAATATATAACGTGCCGTTAGCGTTAAACTATTTTCCAGACATGTTTTTCCTTGGTTTCTTTGCAGAATCCAGAGAGCTTCATGGTTTGGGTTCACTTCCGAGCCCCTCAAAAGTACACTAGCTCAGGTAAGCACCTGGTGGGGAACGTAACGGTTCGTCCGTGGTTGATCTGCTGTCTGCAGTCCCGCCAAACGACAACCAAGCTCCTTCCCCTGCGGCTGAGAAGGGACCAAACGAAATGCGTTGGTCAAACGCCTGTGCATGTGCAAATTTGAACAATTTAAGTGTTGACCGAAGTAAAAGAGTAGGTTACCCTGCTTCATGTGGTTCTTTTGGGGCGTTGTGTTGTGTTGTGTCGTGCCAGGAGGTGATCTGGGTCCGGCCGAGGAGTACGTGGCCCGGATCGACGTGGAAGTGGACTCCCCCGGTCCCAGTCACGTCATCCGGAGTGTTCCCCTGCAGGCCCGCGTGGGGACAGCCAGGGTCCATGCTCCCAAAGACCTGCAGGTGGCGCTGGTCTTGATCTTAGTATCCCATGCTAACTTGATATGTGATGTGGGTGCGGGGATATATATATATATATATATATATATATATATATATATATATATATATATATATATATATATATATATTATATTATCTCCCCCCGCATCAACTGACGTCTATATACAGACGTCAGTGGTTTTGGGGCGACACTGCATCGGTGCTAAATCCAACGGCGGTGCTTTCCAGACCGTTGAGAACATCGTCTGCAAGGTTTGATTAAATTTAACAGATGGATTGTTTTGATGGGTTTTTGTTCGCGATGTAAATTTGTGCGGCACACACATCGCATCAGCAATGGCAACAGTTTACGGTTCTCATTAAAAAATGGAGGAATTGCATTATCAATCAGGAGTCTATTTGTTACACTTCCTAATTATCACCTATTATTATATTTATTATTATCATTCAGACAGTTTGTGTTGCTGTGTGTTTATTTTTTTTCTTTCTAATACTTTAATTATACATTATTTCCTTTTTATAATTGCACTTTGAATTTGTAATTTCTCATGACCTTCAGCCACGCACTGAGGGGCGGGGGGGGATTAGTAATATACTTCCCAACAACTTTCTCCTCCTGGCTCTGTCTAGACAATCAGCCTCTGCGCTCCGCTGGCAAAGCCAGCCAGCAGGATCTCCCGTTGAAGAACGCCGGCAACATCGACGTCAAGCTGAAGCTGAAGGTACGTCTGACCTTTTTGCCTTTTCTTATTAGATCCGGGGCTCGGCTGAGCCTCTGTGACATTTTGCAGCAGAACTGCCACTTATTGCGGTGAAAAGATTTTTCACTCTCTTCACTCCCTGCTTATTTTTAAATGGCATTTCTTTACAACTTATATCCTCATCCCCGCCCTCCATCTCTCCTCTTTTTTTGGCCTTTCACTAACACCTTCCTCTCCTCGTGTTTCTTCTTCCTGTCGCTCTTATTGTTTGTGTTTCTTCTCCCCACCCCTTCGTTCCCGTTCATCTCTCGTGTCCTGTCTCTCTCTCTCAGAGCAAGGAACGCAGAGGACTGCTTCTCGGTGGAGCCCGGGGAGCTCTTCCTCGGGTGGGCGAGGAGAAGAGCGCGGTGGTCTTCCTTCGCCGCGCAGGGAGGCAAGAATGCAGAGAAAGGTGAAACGGGAAAGTCCTGCACCTTGTAAATAATAATAACCCCACTTCCTCCTCAAATTATTTAAAACAACAGAGGCTCCTCGATCCATCCACCTGTCGAGTGCCGTCTCCCTAACTAGTAGAGTCAGCAGCTCCCCTGCCCACCTTGATCAGTATGCTGGCAGCTGTTCCACTTCAAACAAAAACGCCAACGAAGCAGCCGTTCCTCTGTAGCCTGATGGTATTCTGTGTTGTTCCCAGTGTGTGTGTGTGTGTGTGTGTGTGTGTGTGTGTGTGTTGTGTGTGTGTGTGTGTGTGTGTGTGTGTGTGTGTGTGGTGTGTGTGTGTGTGTGTGTGTGTGTGTGTGTGGTGTGTGTGTGTGTGTGGTGTGTGTGGTGTGTGTGTGTGTTGCCATGCATGTGGCCTGGCAGCAGACCCCATATATAAATCCCCCTCCCCAGAGTAGGCTGTTTATATGCATGGCCGTGTCATCCTATAGCGCGGTATAATTGAGGTTCCCAGACAGACATAATTGAACCGTGTTTTTTTTTTTTGTATTTTTTGGAAACGCTGATGTGAATTTTTTGACGTAACGTTTCTTATGACTTGTGGGGCGGCAGTAGCTCAGGAGGTAAGAGCGGTTGTCTGGCAACATTTTTGCTGGTTCAATCCCCGGGCTCCGCCTAGCTAAGTGTCGGTGTCCCTGAGCAAGACGCCACCTAACCCTAACTGGTTGTTACCTTGCATGGTTGACACCACAGTCGGTGTATGAATGGCTGAATGTGAGGCAATACTGTAAAGCGCTTTGGATGAAAGCGATATATAAATGCAATCCATTTACCATTTATGACTGTATTTTCCCCGTTTTGGTCCGGTGCTGCAGCCTGGTCACCATTCTGGTCCTGCCGTCGGGCCCCCAGTACGAGGTGGTCCTGAGGGGGGAGGTGATCCCAGAGAACCACGGGAAGCCCGGCCCGACCGCCATCACCGCCGTGCCACCCATCCTCTCCAACAAACAGTTTGTGGCGTGGGGCGGAGTCACGCTGGGCCGCGCCGTGTAAGAACGAACACGTCCAATCAGCATGCAGCATTCATCATCCTGGGTTGTCATGGTGTTTCCAGCCGTGGCCGGCGGAGACGGGGGTGGGGGTCTGGCAGACGGTGTTATTGATATGGTTTTATTGACATGCTCTGGATGGCCCCGGTCGGCCATCTTGTCTCACTCCATTAGAGAGCAGTAATGTTATTCATGGAGAGGGACAGAGGGTGGTCTGTGGAGAGTTTCTCGTTTCTCAGAAGCCATTTCGCCCTAATAATCCACTATTTATTTTTTTGCTCACCGCTGAGAAGAAGCCATAACATGCATGGATCCCCCCACACTCTTGATGATTTATAAATATAAATATATAAATATAAGCCTCTTCCAGCTGGGATTTGGCCTTCAGACTCCTAACAAGGACATGCAAAGCTCCTCCAAAAGCTTTCATATTCGCGCCGCTGCTGCCGCTCGGTTGCAGAAACCACTTCGGGCTCGGGAGGGAGGGGAGAATGAATGGAACGAAGGATTAAAGAAGTTTAATTCTTGAAGTGGACCATTGTCCTTTTGTCACCTTCTGTTCCCGCAGGCAACAGAAGCTGGTGCTGCGCAACAACTCTCCCGACGGCCCCCAGCAGCTCCGCCTGCTGATCCGCGGGCAGGACCAGGACTGCTTCCAGGTACCTTTTGATCCAGATACCCACAGGCCAGCTCTGCTACCACTACCATGACTGCTAGGCTGCTCTCTGGCTCTAGTCTCCCAGCCCAGTCCAGCAGCGCAAGGGACCAGGCATCCTGCTGTTGTCTGTCTCTGGACCACGTTAGATCCACACATATGTCTTGTTCTCTGGCAGGTTCTTAATTGGTGATTGGCTGGTAATTGGTTCACACAGCCAATCAGACCCTGTGCAATGTGAACGTGACACGCTCCCCCCCCCCTCTCACCTGTTAGTGGCCACCGCTGATGAAGAATCATTTCTCGACGGTAAAGGATTTGCAAGACACAGCATTTAGCAAGCATCTTCAACGAGACAACGAACCTTCATGACGTTTCTAGTCTCATAGTTGGCACAAACATCAAAGAAACATAAACCAAAGGGGGTTCTCTCCTCACGTCTTATCACCTTTAATATTAATATAACATCTTTTAATTGAAGAGAGGCTGGGGAGCAACCTGATGATTTATACAAAGAGTTTTAAATTAACTAGTAATAAAGTAGAGAAGGTTGTTACTAATCAATAAAACATTTTGTGAACACTTGTATTGCACTTTTCTAAGCACTCGAAGATGCTCGAGAGTGAACACACCGTGTAAAATCACTTCATGAGTATGTGTAAAAATAAAAGATGCATCTGTAGTTAAAAACTGGAGGAGTCATGGGAGGGAGGGAGGAAGGGGAGGGGCTGAACTGATGAACGGCAGCTTGAGGAGGCGGAGTTTGAGTGTTTGACTGACAGCAGGTTGTGGGCCTGGTGGAGGTGGTTGGGGAGGTTACCCCAGGTCCAGAGATTGGTCCTGGGATGTTTTGGGTATGGTTGGTTCCACAGACCTGATGCTTCAGTAGGGGTGTGGTGGTGGAGAGGTAGGGGAGAGGTCTGGTTGTTAACGACTTGTAGGTGATGAGTAGTGTTTTAAAGTGTCTCCTGTAGGTGATGAGTAGTGTTTTAAAGAGACTCCTGTAGGTGATGAGTAGTATTTCTGTGTGCGTTCCACAGCTACAGAGCATGTTCAGCGCCGAGGAGCGCCTGACGCGGCACGGGGAGCTGACCATCCGGCCCCGGGAGGACGTGGCCGTCCACCTGCTGCTAGCCCCCACCAGGGTGGCCTGCATGCTGGCCAAGCTGGAGATCAAGCAGTCCGGGGCGCGGCCCTCCCAGCCGGGGGTCAAGTTCACCGTAAGAAGTCCTCCTCTGGCTCCTCCTCCGGCTCTGTGGTTTAACCTGTGTAGCGCTGACTAGCCTAGCTTTGTTGTTTATATACTGCAGAGAAATGGTACAAAGCCTTTGGTTATTTAGTCGTTTTAAGGTTTTGAGAACACAATGTTCTTTGTGTGTGTGTGACGGCACACAACACACAGACAGACGGACACAGACAGTCACAGAGACACAGGCACAGAGACAAACACACAGACAGACAGACACACACACACAGAGACACACACAGGCACAGAGACACACACAGAGAGAGACACACACAGGCACAGAGACACACACAGAGACACACGCAGGCACAGAGACACACGCAGGCACAGAGACACACACAGGCACAGAGACACACACACACAGAGACAGACAAACAGAGACACACACACAGAGACATGGACAGCTGCTAGCCTCCCTGACTGCTCTCATTCTCCCACATGCATTGTGCTGGTTTTGTTGTTGTTGTTCTTTATCTTGAACATGTGATGCCCGTCTCGTCTGGCCCCGCCCCCCAGATCCCTCTGTCGGGCTACGGCGGCACCAGCAACATCATCCTGGAGGACCAGAGGAAGTGTGCCGATGGCTACGTGGCGACGCTGGGGGGCGTGGCGGCGGGCCGCATCAGCAAGGCGTGTCTTTGCGTGCGCAACACGGGCTCCCGCGCCGCCTTCATCAAGGCGGTGGCATACACCGACCTGCAGACGCGCGCCCTTATGTCACCCGCCGTCATCAGCCTGTCGCCCTCGCAGTTTGTGCTGAAGGAACGCACGCAGGAGGTAGGATGGAGAGAGGGGGTGTGGGTGTGGGTTTGTGTGTAGGTGCGTGTGCCTGGAGAGTGTGTGTATCGTGCGCGCCTGGAGAGTGTGTGTATCATGTGCGCCTCGAGTGTGTGTGTGTGTGTGTGAGAGAGAGAGAGAGAGACTCTTTGTGTGTGTGTTTTGACCAGGTCATCACGGTGCTGCTAAAGTCCACCCAGAGGGAGGCGTCCCTCTGCCAGTCAGCTCACGCCCCCCTGCTGGCCACGCTCTGCCTCTTCTGCGGAGACGAGGTCTCTAGGCAACAGTACCGAAGGTCAGGCCTCACCTGTTTCTATTATTCATGCAAAAACTAAATGGCAATTCTACCCCTGAAATCTTTTTGTTTATGTGGAAAAATATGGTTTTATTTTCCAGCCAAAAGGAGCCTTCAAAAACCACGTTTGCGAAAGAAAATGGATTGAACGTGGCTCAAAAAGCAATAGCGATCTTTAAACGAAATTACGCAAACGCGTGCCGTTGGTTTAACTATAACGGCTGGTTGGTCATTATCTTCACCTCCACACATTTTGATTAACAATTAGCGTTTTGGAGAGCTCTGGAGTGGCTGAAATAACTCTCAAAAAGACGCGCATATGAAGTGATGCTTCTATTAAATAAGTTTTGTTTTTTTCGTTTCTGTTCAGTAGCATTTATAAACACTGACTTTATGTGTGAGAAATAATGATCTGGTTGTAGTCAGGGGTCGCATCAATTTTCAACCGCTACCAGCGCAGGCACATAGAGATATTTGTTTATAGGTCGCAGCGGTCTGCCAGAGGTCTACAAAACAAGTTTGATTTGATTATTTTTTTTTATGCTTTGTGATTCTTGCTACTGGAGTAATTGACTTGTGTGGACTGTGAAGTTCTCACACACACACACACACACACACCACACTGGCCCCTTTAGAGAGTCTGTTTAAAATGCTGATTGAGTTCACAGAACCAACTTGGGATGCTGTTGCGTTGGAGTTGAATCTTTTATGCATTTGTTCCATTTATTTATTTCGACGTGTGTGTGTTGATGTGTTTCTGCGCTCCCCCAGGTTGCTGCAGAGCAAACCCGAGGCGGGCAGGAAGGTTCTCTCAGACAACAGCCTGCTGAAGAATATCGACTTTAACGAGAAGTTCCTGGGAGAGGATCAGATCACCGAAAGTATGGAAATACTCCTCCAGTAACCTGAGCCAGTATCACATGAGAACCATCCACCTGGTTTCCCCCCTCCTCTGTAAACGCTTACTCAATAAAACCAGGATTGGATAACGGGTTTGGGCAGCTAGTGACTGCCGACGGTGGTGGAGATGCCAGGATGTTGTCCTGCTCCGTGGGGTCTCCATGGACCTGTTTAACTGTGTGCTTGATGGAGGTGGAGCCAGGGGCATGGATACCCCACCCCCTCCGCTACTTGGGACAGCAGAAAACCACGTGTTTGTTAATTTATGTTAAACAGCCACTATGATGCCGGTGGATTTAAAGTTGCCGTCCCAACAACACAATGAAACTCGGTCTCCTACCTTACCTTGTTCTCTCTGGAGACCCAAATGATCCACAACTCCAAGTCGACAAGCATTCTTGCCTGACTATTACTCTGTGTTTGTATCTATTTATTATTAAAAAAGCTCATCTACTGCAATATGCTGAAGGTTTTGTTGCACAACTTGACTCCCGACTTGACCTTGGGTTTCCTTGTCCTCCGTCTGCAGCTCTGGATCTGCCCCCACAGCCCAACGAGGCACAGGTCTTCTACGCCAACATGAGCAAGGTGGTGCTGTCCCTGCTGGGCACCACAGAGCGCTCGGAGCCCGGCCAGGTGGAGCGGGCGGAGCAGGCCGAGTGGGCGGGGCAGCAGCAGGACGAGGAGGAGGAGGAGGAGCCTCTCCAACGACACTCTGCCGGACACGGCACACAGACCCTCGGGTACCAAGACGCATGCATACTTTATTTTATTTGCTCCATTTTATTTGATATTTGCTCATACTTTTATTTCACCAGTTCGCTCTTATTGTGTATTTATCATGTATTGTCTGAGCACAGTGGAAGGAGCAAGTAATCATTTCACTGCTATTTGTGTATGTCAAGTACAACTTGAACTTACTAAAACTAACCACAGTCCTCACCTTTTACCACTGCAATATAAATGGAAAGAGTTGCAGAATGTGTATTCGGCTGCTGTTTTTATGTTCAATATTGTCTTGGTTATTTCTGCACAGAGAGAGAGAAAATAGATTTTCATGTGTTTGTGTTGCGTTGTAGAAATCAATGTCGAGTATCTTGTTATGTTCTGTGTTTTCCAGTGTTTTCACCAACGGCAACATTTCTCTGGACGTGCTTCCTGTGAAGGGTCCCCAGGGGCCCGCCCTCGGAGTGGCAGAGCCGTCACTGAAGGTACCGTAGTCTGGAGGTGTTTCATACCCGCTGGTGGCTCCGCAGGCCGGCGTCTACCAGTGTGTGCTGAGCGTCTCCTCCTGGCCCGCCTCCTCCTCCTCCGCCGCCGCCGTAGAGCCGGACGCGCCCGCCAGGCCCGACGTCTTTGCCAAGAGGGTGGTGCTGGTGGCAGTGGCGGAGAACCCCGCGATAGAGGTGAGACCCAACCAACCAGGGCAGGGCTGGAAATGTCTTTTATATGTTCTGTCCCATCCATAGTATAATGATCATCATCACGATATGATGGTGCTGGAAACCTAGCAATTATGGATTTCTCCTTTCAAGCCATTATGAATGCTTGAAACCTGCTCTATTCTTATCTTCATGCACCACAGTGATATATTGCTGTCTCTCTTTCAACAAATGTACTCTTTGTAAGTCGCTTTGGATAAAAACCTCTGCTAAATGTAAAATGCTGGAAAAGACGCCAGGTGACTATTCAGGGTTCATTTGTTTTGTGTAAGTGTAATTCCCTTCTTGTGAGGTATTTTCCCCTGAATTTCAGGAAGGAGGTGGTAAAAAAACGTACAATATAAAATACTAAATGTGATCCCCAGGTTGAAGTTGGGAAGTCGGGCAGCTTGGATTTCGGAGATCTGTCGGAGGGCGTTTCCAAATCCCTTCCTCTCAAACTGCTGAACAGAACCCACGCTATGGTGCCCATCCGCCTGGTTATCAGCGCAGTGAGTTCCCTAGACACACACGCACACACGCACATGCACACACACACGCTTTACAGACATCAAGAGTATAACACAAATATAAATGCGCTCTCTGTATGAATACATGACACCATTAACTATTAACACAACCATTAACACAGCAGAGCAGCATATCTGACCCACAACAATATATACTGTATGTACAGTTCTGTGCAAGGACCACTGCTGCTTATTCAAGTCCACATTGTTGCAGAGCATTCAAAATCCAAAAGACATTTGCCAAAGTACAACATTTTTAATATATTATAATATTCTACGTCTTGTGTGGTTGAATATATATTTTTTCAATCCTGTTAAAACAAATCGAGAGAGAGAGAGAGATGCACACACCAGCAGAGTTACCGCGATCTCATCTCATCGCTCTTCTCTCCCCGCAGAACGCGAGCGCCTGGCGGTGTTTCACGTTCTCCAAGAACCCCGTGGCCGCGACAGCTGAGGACTCGCTGCAGGCGGGTCACATGGCCCCGCTGTCGTCCTCGCCGACGGTCATCAACCACGTGCTGCATGCCAGCTATGGCGAGGTGAGGCCTGCCCAACTGTTACCACCACCACCACCAGCCTCATTACTACTATACACGCGCAGACGCCATATGGTATATGGAGTCAGAGCACACAGACTCGCTGACTTTGTTTGTTCGTTAAAGTCTGGCGGCACTAAATGTCAAAGCTCGAAGGAAAGGAAGTGTCTCCCTGTCGCGGAGCTACGTTTGCCAACCTTGTTGACAATTGCGACAGACGTGGAGGCAAAATAGCAGATAAAATGGCGCGAGAGGAGCAACTTTTTAATGGTTGCTTTCTGTTGAAATGTACGTTGTAATATTGCTAATGTTCGTTGGGGACCGAGGTTGAGGCAACCCCGTCAATGATAAGAATCGGAATCAATATAGCCTTAGTTTGGACAAACAAGGAATGTGCTTTTGTGAAATTGGTGCATA
The DNA here is from genome assembly GCA_002895965.2 of Coryphaenoides rupestris. Taxonomy (NCBI): domain Eukaryota; kingdom Metazoa; phylum Chordata; class Actinopteri; order Gadiformes; family Macrouridae; genus Coryphaenoides; species Coryphaenoides rupestris. The sequence goes on from PIJE02001772.1 coordinate 70,887, forward strand.
ACATTGAACATTAAACAGAGTAATAATATAGAAATGTAAAAAAAATCTAAAATATACAGTATATATATATTTTTCTAAATAAGCAATAAAAAGGTGCAAATTTGAAGAAAATCTAAAAATATATAACGTGCCGTTAGCGTTGAAAACTACTTTCCAGACATGTTTTTCCTTGGTTTCTTTGCAGAATCCAGAGAGCTTCATGGTTTGGGTTCACTTCCGAGCCCCTCAAAAGTACACTAGCTCAGGTAAGCACCTGGTGGGGAACGTAACGGTTCGTCCGTGGTTGATCTGCTGTCTGCAGTCCCGCCAAACGACAACCAAGCTCCTTCCCCTGCGGCTGAGAAGGGACCAAACGAAATGCGTTGGTCCAAGCGCCTGTGCATGTGCAAATTTGACCGAAGTAAAAGAGTAGGTTACCCTGCTTCATGTGGTTCTTTTGGGGCGTTGTGTTGTGTCGTGTCGTGCCAGGAGGTGATCTGGGTCCGGCCGAGGAGTACGTGGCCCGGATCGACGTGGAAGTGGACTCCCCCGGTCCCAGTCACGTCATCCGGAGTGTTCCCCTGCAGGCCCGCGTGGGGACAGCCAGGGTCCATGCTCCCAAAGACCTGCAGGTGGCGCTGGTCTTGATCTTAGTATCCCATGCTAACTTGATATGTGATGTGGGTGCGGGATATATATATATATATATATATATACAGACGTCAGTGGTTGGGGCGACACTGCATCGGTGCTAAATCCACGGCGGTGCTTTCCAGACCTTGAGAACATCGTCTGCAAGGTTGATTAAATTTAACAGATGGATTGTTTTGATGGGTTTTGTTCGCGATGTAATTTGTGCGGCACACACATCGCATCAGCACGGCACAGTTTACGGTCTCATTAAAAATGGAGGAAATTGCATTATCAATCAGGAGTCTATTGTTACACTTCCTAATTATCACCTATTATTATATTTATTATTATCATTCAGACAGTTTTGTGTTGCTGTGTTTTTTTTTTTCTTCTATACTTTAATTATACATTATTTCCTTTTTATAATTGCACTTTGATTTGTAATTTCTCATGACCTTCAGCCACGCACTGAGGGGCGGGGGGGGATTAGTAATATACTTCCCAACAACTTTCTCCTCCTGGCTCTGTCTAGACAATCAGCCTCTGCGCTCCGCTTGGCAAAGCCAGCCAGCAGGATCTCCCGTTGAAGAACGCCGGCAACATCGACGTCAAGCTGAAGCTGAAGGTACGTCTGACCTTTTTGCTTTTCTTATTAGATCCGGGGCTCGGCTGAGCCTCTGTGACATTTTGCAGCAGACTGCCACTTATTGCGGTGAAAAGATTTTCACTCTCTTCACTCCCTGCTTATTTTAAATGCATTTCTTTTCAACTTATATCCTCATCCCCGCCCTCATCTCTCCTCTTTTTTTGGCCTTTCACTACACCTTCCTCTCCTCGTGTTTCTTCTTCCTGTCGTCTTATTGTTTGTGTTTCTTCTCCCCGCCCCTTCGTTCCCGTCTCTCTCGTGTCCTGTCTCTCTCTCTCAGAGCAAGGACGCAGAGGACTGCTTCTCGGTGGAGCCCGGGGAGCTCTTCCTCGGGGTGGGCGAGGAGAAGAGCGCGGTGGTCTCCTTCGCCGCGCAGGGAGGCAAGAAATGCAGAGAAAGGTGAAACGGAGAAAGTCCTGCACCTTGTAAAATAATAACCCCACTTCCTCAAATATTTAAAACAACGAGGCTCCTCGATCCATCCACCTGTCGAGTAGCCGTCTCCCTAACTAGTAGAGTCAGCAGCTCCCCTGCACACCTTGATCAGTATGCTGGCAGCTGTTCCACTTCAACAAAAACGCCAACGAAGCAGCCGTTCCTCTGTAGCCTTGATGTATTCTGTGTTGTCCCAGTGTGTGTGTGTGTGTGTGTGTGTGTGTGTGTGTGTGTGTTGCCATGCATGTGGCCTGGCAGCAGACCCCATATATAAATCCCCCTCCCCAGAGTAGGCTGTTTATATGCATGGCCGTGTCATCCTATAGCGCGGTATAATTGAGGTTCCCAGACAGACATAATTGAACCGTGTTTTTTTTTTTTTGTATTTTTGGAAACGCTGATGTGAATTTTTTGACGTAACGTTTCTTATGACTTGTGGGGCGGCAGTAGCTCAGGAGGTAAGAGCGGTTGTCTGGCAACGTTTTTGCTGGTTCAATCCCCGGGCTCCGCCTAGCTAAGTGTCGAGGTGTCCCTGAGCAAGACGCCACCTAACCCTAACTGGTTGTTACCTTGCATGGTTGACACCACAGTCGGTGTATGAATGGCTGAATGTGAGGCAATACTGTAAAGCGCTTTGGATGAAAGCGATATATAAATGCAATCCATTTACCATTTATGACTGTATTTTCCCCGTTTTGGTCCGGTGCTGCAGCCTGGTCACCATTCTGGTCCTGCCGTCGGGCCCCCAGTACGAGGTGGTCCTGAGGGGGGAGGTGATCCCAGAGAACCACGGGAAGCCCGGCCCGACCGCCATCACCGCCGTGCCACCCATCCTCTCCAACAAACAGTTTGTGGCGTGGGGCGGAGTCACGCTGGGCCGCGCCGTGTAAGAACGAACACGTCCAATCAGCATGCAGCATTCATCGACTTGGGTTGTCATGGTGTTCCAAGCCGTGGCCGGCGGGATGCACGGGGTGGGGGTTCTGGCAGAGGGGGTGTTATTGATATGGTTTTATTGACATGCTCTGGATGGCCCCGGTCGGCCATCTTGTCTCACTCCATTAGAGAGCAGTAATGTTATTCATGGAGAGGGACAGAGGGCGGTCTGTGGAGAGTTTCTCGTTTCTCAGAAGCCATTTCGCCCTAATAATCCACTATTTATTTTTTTGCTCACCGCTGAGAAGAAGCCATAACATGCATGGATCCCCCCACACTCTTGATGATTTATAAATATAAATATATAAATATAAGCCTCTTCCAGCTGGGATTTGGCCTTCAGACTCCTAACAAGGACATGCAAAGCTCCTCCAAAAGCTTTCATATTCGCGCCGCTGCTGCCGCTCGGCTGCAGAAACCACTTTCGGGCTCGGGAGGGAGGGGAGAATGAATGGACGAAGATTAAAGAAGTTTAATTCTTGAAGTGGACATTGTCTTTGTCACCTTCTGTTCCCGCAGGCAACAGAAGCTGGTGCTGCGCAACAACTCTCCCGACGGCCCCCAGCAGCTCCGCCTGCTGATCCGCGGGCAGGACCAGGACTGCTTCCAGGTACCTTTTGATCCAGATACCCACAGGCTAGCTCTGCTACCACTACCATGACTGCTAGGCTGCTCTCTGGCTCTAGTCTCCCAGCCCAGTCCAGCAGCGCAAGGGACCAGGCATCCTGCTGTTGTCTGTCTCTGGACCACGTTAGATCCACACATATGTCTTGTTCTCTGGCAGGTTCTTAATTGGTGATTGGCTGGTAATTGGTTCACACAGCCAATCAGACCCTGTGCAATGTGAATGCTCCCCCCCCCCCCCCCCCTCTCACCTGTTAGGGCCACCGCTGATGAAGAATCATTTCTCGACGATTTGCAAGACACAGCATTTAGCAAGCATCTTCAACGAGACAACGAACCTTCATGATGTTTCTAGTCTCATAGTATGCACAAACATCAAAGAAACACAAACCAAAGGGGGTTCTCTCCTCACGGTCTAGACTGAGAGACGAATGAACTGACAAAACACGTCTTATCACCTTTAGTATTAATATAACATCTTTTAATTGAAGAGAGGCTGGGGAGCAACCTGATGATTTATACAAAGAGTTTTAAATTAACTAGTAATAAAGTAGAGAAGGTTGTTACTAATCAATAAAACATTTTGTGAACACTTGTATTGCACTTTTCTAAGCACTCGAAGATGCTCGAGAGTGAACACACCGTGTAAAATCACTTCATGGGTATGTGTAAAAATAAAAGATGCATCTGTAGTTAAAAACTGGAGGAGTCATGGGAGGGAGGAAGGGGAGGGGCTGAACTGATGAACGGCAGCTTGAAGAGGCGGAGTTTGAGTGTTTGACTGACAGCAGGTTGTGGGCCTGGTGGAGGTGGTTGGGGAGGTTACCCGCAGGTCCAGAGAATGGTCCTGGGAGTTTTTGGGTATGGTTGGTTCCACAGACCTGATGCTTCAGTAGGGGTGTGGTGGTGGAGTAGGGGAGAGGCCTGGTTGTTAGACGACTTGTAGGTGATGAGTTAGTGTTTAAAGGAGCTCCTGTAGGTGATGATTGAGGTGTTTCTGTGTGCGTTCCACAGCTGACCAGAGCGATGTTCAGCGCCGAGGAGCGCCTGACGCGGCACGGGGAGCTGACCATCCGGCCCCGGAGGACGTGGCCGTCCACCTGCTGCTGCCACCAGGGTGGCCTGCATGCTGGCCAAGCTGGAGATCAAAGCAGTCCGGGGCGCGGCCCTCCCAGCCGGGGGTCAAGTTCCACCGTAAGAAGTCTCCTCTGGCTCCTCCTCCGGCTCTGTGGTTTAACCGTGTAGCGCTGACTAGCCTAGCTTTGTTGTTTATATACTGCAGAGAAATGGTACAAAGCCTTTGGTTATTTAGTCGTTTTAAGGTTTTGAGAACACAATGTTCTTTGTGTGTGTGTGACGGCACACAACACACAGACAGACGGACACAGACAGTCACAGAGACACAGGCACAGAGACAAACACACAGACACACAGACAGACACACACACACAGAGACACACACAGGCACACAGAGACACACACAGAGAGAGACACACACAGGCACAGAGACACACACAGACACAGAGACACACACACACACAGAGACACACACACACAGAGACACACACACACACACAGAGACACACACACACAGAGAGACACACAGAGAGACACACACACACACACAGAGACATGGACAGCTGCTAGCCTCCCTGACTGCTCTCATTCTCCCACATGCATTGTGCTGGTTTTGTTGTTGTTGTTCTTTATCTTGAACATGTGATGCCCGTCTCGTCTGGCCCCGCCCCCCAGATCCCTCTGTCGGGCTACGGCGGCACCAGCAACATCATCCTGGAGGACCAGAAGAAGTGTGCCGATGGCTACGTGGCGACGCTGGGGGGCGTGGCGGCGGGCCGCATCAGCAAGGCGTGTCTTTGCGTGCGCAACACGGGCTCCCGCGCCGCCTTCAATCCAAGGCGGTGGCATACACCGACCTGCAGACGCGCGCCCAGAACTTTATGTCACCCTGCCGTCATCAGCCTGTCGCCCTCCGCAGTTGTGCTGAAGGAACGCACGCAGGAGGTAGGATGGAGAGAGGGGGTGTGGGTGTGGGTTTGTGTGTAGGTGCGTGTGCCTGGAGAGTGTGTGTATCGTGCGCGCCTGGAGAGTGTGTGTATCGTGTGCGCCTCGAGTGTGTGTGTGTGTGTGTGAGAGAGAGAGAGAGAGACTCTTTGTGTGTGTGTGTTTTGACCAGGTCATCACGGTGCTGCTAAAGTCCACCCAGAGGGAGGCGTCCCTCTGCCAGTCAGCTCACGCCCCCCTGCTGGCCACGCTCTGCCTCTTCTGCGGAGACGAGGTCTCTAGGCAACAGTACCGAAGGTCAGGCCTCACCTGTTTCCATTATTCATGCAAAAACTAAATGGCAATTCTACCCCTGAAATCTTTTTGTTTATGTGGAAAAATATGGTTTTATTTTCCAGCCAAAAGGAGCCTTCAAAAACCACGTTTGCGAAAGAAAATGGATTGAACGTGGCTCAAAAAGCAATAGCGATCTTTAAACGAAATTACGCAAACGGTGCCGTTGGTTAACTAATAACGCTGGTTGGTCATTATCTTCACCTCCACACATTTTGATTAACAATTAGCGTTTTGGAGAGCTCTGGAGTGGCTGAAATAACTCTCAAAAAGACGCGCATATGAGCTGATGCTTCTATTAAATAAGTTTTGTTTTTTCGTCTGTTCAGTAGCATTTATAAACACTGACTTATGTGTGAGAAATAATGATCTGGTGAGTCAGGGTCGCATCATTTCAACCCGCTACCGCGCGGCACTAGAGATATTGTTTATTAAGGTCGCAGCGTCTGCAGAGGTCTACAAAACAAGTTTGATTTGATATTTTTTTTTGTTGTGATTTGCTAGCCGGGAGTAATGACTTGTGTGGCTGTGAAGTTCCACACACACACACACACACACACACACACACGGCCCCTTTAGAGAGTCTGTTTAAAATGCTGATTGAGTTCACAGAACCAACTTGGGATGCTGTTGCGTTGGAGTTGAATCTTTTATGCATTTGTTCCATTTATTTATTTCGACGTGTGTGTGTTGATGTGTTTCTGCGCTCCCCCAGGTTGCTGCAGAGCAAACCCGAGGCGGGCAGGAAGGTTCTCTCAGACAACAGCCTGCTGAAGAATATCGACTTTAACGAGAAGTTCCTGGGAGAGGATCAGATCACCGAAAGTATGGAAATACTCCTCCAGTAACCTGAGCCAGTATCACATGAGAACCATCCACCTGGTTTCCCCCCTCCTCTGTAAACGCTTACTCAATAAAACCAGGATTGGATAACGGGTTTGGGCAGCTAGTGACTGCCGACGGTGGTGGAGATGCCAGGATGTTGTCCTGCTCCGTGGGGTCTCCATGGACCTGTTTAACTGTGTGCTTGATGGAGGCGGAGCCAGGGGCACGGATACCCCGCCCCCTCCGCTACTTGGGACAGCAGAAAACCACGTGTTTGTTAATTTATGTTTAAACAGCCACTATGATGGCCGGTGGATTTAAAGTTGCCGTCCCAACAACACAATGAAACGGTCTCCTACCTTACCTTGTTCTCTCTGGAGACCCAAATGATCCACAACTCCAAGTCGACAAGCATTCTTGCCTGACTATTACTCTGTGTTTGTATCTATTATTATTAAAAAGGCTCATCTACTGCCAATATGCTGAAGGTTTTGTTGCACACTTGACTCCGACTTGACCTTGGGTTTCCTTGTCCTCCGTCTGCAGCCTCTGGATCTGCCCCCACAGCCCAACGAGGCACAGGTCTTCTACGCCAACATGAGCAAGGTGGTGCTGTCCCTGCTGGGCACCACAGAGCGCTCGGAGCCCGGCCAGGTGGAGCGGGCGGAGCAGGCCGAGTGGGCGGGCAGCAGCAGGACGAGGAGGAGGAGGAGGAGCCTCTCCAACGACACTCTGCCGGACACGGCACACAGACCCTCGGGTACCACGACGCATGCATACTTTATTTTATTTTATTTGCTCTTATTTGATATATGCTCATACTTTTATTTCACCAGTTCGCTCTTATTGTGTATTTATCATGTATTGTCTGAGCACAGTGGAAGGAGCAAGTAATCATTTCACTGCTATTTGTGTATGTCAAGTACAACTTGAACTTACTAAAACTAACCACAGTCCTCACCTTTTACCACTGCAATATAAATGGAAAGAGTTGCAGAATGTGTATTCGGCTGCTGTTTTTATGTTCAATATTGTCTTGGTTATTTCTGCACAGAGAGAGAGAAAATAGATTTTCATGTGTTTGTGTTGCGTTGTAGAAATCAATGTCGAGTATCTTGTTATGTTCTGTGTTTTCCAGTGTTTTCACCAACGGCAACATTTCTCTGGACGTGCTTCCTGTGAAGGGTCCCCAGGGGCCCGCCCTCGGAGTGGCAGAGCCGTCACTGAAGGTACCGTAGTCTGGAGGTGTTTCATACCCGCTGGTCCACTAGTCTGGTCTGGTCTGGTGGTGCTTCATACCCGCTGGTCCACTAGTCTGGTCTGGTGGTGTTTCATACCTGCTACTGTTTCTTTGTATCTCATCACCACTAAGCAGCTTGGCACCGTAGGGTTGGTGTGTCTGTTGTCTGAGAAGCTTGTTATCTGTCATCTCTGCTGGTCATCTCCTGAGTCCCACCAGACACTTGTGAGGAGATAAGGTGTTTGTAGTTGAATGATCTTACCTTACCTTTAGTTCGAGAGGCAAAGCATATGCTTCATTGATATGTCCTGTAAAGCCCTTTGAGACCTTGTCTCTGTGATTAAGGGCTATAGAAATAATACTGACTTGACTTTGCTCTGTCGCTACATAGGCTCCTTGTCGCTTGTTTTGCTGGAGTTTAAGTTGATATATATTTTATTATTACATATAATATTATTATATAGGCTAATATTATATTATATTACATATTGGCCTTTTTATGTAGCATACCATTTAGTGCCAGAGCTGTTCACTTAACCCTGCATGCGTTGCCCGTCCGGGTACTGGTCCTGCACATCGTAGAACCCCCTAAACGCTACCGGTCCTTCACCCTGTTCATGCCCGTTTCCCGTTGCTCATCCTGGTACCGATTTTTAACGGACGTCTCGTTTTGTCTCAGGCTGAGGCGGCGCGAGACGAGGGGGAGACGAAGTCGGTCAGACAGCAGCAGGGGAGCTGGTCCGTCCACCCGGAGCAGCTGGTCCTGGCCGCCCCCACCATGAGTGAGTACAAAAAAACAGAGTTTATAGTCGCCGCAAAGTGTACGAGAGCCGGTCCACCCCCACCCACGGGCCCCTGGCGTTTATCATCATCGTATACGCTGCTCGGTGCTCACGGAGTTCACACACTGAGAATCTGAATCAGCTTTATTGCCTTAGTTTTAAAAACAAGGAATGTGCTTTTGTGAAATTGGTGCATAACATTGAACATTAAACACAGAATAATGATATACAAATTAAAAAAGATAATTCTAAAAGGTGCAATTTAGAGAAAAGAGACTAGAAATGAGGTTTTAGACCAACCTCCGCTACCAACCATGTCTCATTCAATACTCCTCTGAGATTCAGTATGGCGAAGGGTCATTGTTTTAGACTGCCTTCCACAGTAAACATTGGGGTACCACAGTCCTCATATTCATATGTTTTAAGTTAATCCGAATCAGAATCAGTCCGCTTTCTGACTTTTGTAAAATTGGTCCCTAATATTAAACATTAAACAGAGTAATAGTATAGAAATTCAAAAAAATCTAAATATATCTATAAAAAATAAGCAATAAAAAAGGTGCAATTTATAGAAAAGTTAATATAATGCAGTCATGTCCATGCAGTAGTATGGGAGCATAATGTATGATGGATGTATTTTGTCATCAGACGGTTCGGCCAGCACGCGACACGTCCACATCAGGAACAACAGCAGCAGGGAGCTGAGCTTTGAGCTCTCCTGGCCCGCCCACTGCCTCACCGTCACCCCCCAGCACGGAGTCATAGAGCCACAGTAAGACAGACCACGTCTTCACTGTCATCATCATTATCATGACATCATCATGACACCATAATCATGACTGCATCATCATGACGTCATCATCGGCATGACTTCATCATTAGGACTTCTGGCTTTTTTTCCCCGAGAGCCAAACAACTTGCCCCTCAACACACTGCACTTCCTTGGGTATCCTCGGCAATACACCCAACACCAAGTGTGAAGTCGATAGTCTCCATAGCATGTTGTCACTGATTACGTTACCGTGTGTGTGTATATATGTATGTATGTATGTATGTATGTATGTATGTGTGTATATATATATATATATATATATATATATATATACAGCTATAGAAGCATCTCAGTTTGGATTGTGGTCCTCTCCCCTCCAGGTCCCACCTGCAGATCCTCATCAGCCCCAACCCCTCCCTGGCCTCCAAGACCTCCATGCTGCCCTGGAGTGGACAGATCTACATCCAGTGTGATGGTACACAGAAGGTACAACAGCGTTTAACGTATTATTAGACCCACGCTTTTCACATGCTGTGGCGCTCGAGTGAATAGTATCACCCACCCACACATGAAACCCCCCCCAGTTCATCAAGGTCCAGATCCGCCAGGACCTAGACCTGGACGTGTCCTCTGCCCCGGCCGAGAGAAGCCTGGCTGCCCTGGCCCCGCAGGCGGTCACCCCGCTGCTGTCCACGGTCCGGCCCCAGAGCCATGCCCCCCGGCCCCAGCCCCCAGCCACGCCGCCTGCCCCCCGGCCCCTGGTGGAGCTCCCCAGCAAGATGGTGGTGTTCCCCGCCACGCCCTCCGGGGACAGCTCAGGTTGGGATGCTCACCACCACCGGCTGCTTGGGGATGTGGGGAATTAATTGTTCATTGGCAATTTATGTAATGTGGTCTGTGTTTTTGCAGCTGATCTTGGTGGAGATAAATCATCATTTTCCCAATAATTACGTTATCACAAATTACAATGTAGTCATTATGAATAATTTATCAATTAGGCCACTAATTTAAATAGCTTGAAATGCAAAAGGCATCAATATAGCATTCATCTGTGATCCAGTAGTCCTACTGTGTTACAGCAGAACTACTCATCCAGCAGTCCTACTGTGTTACAGCAGAACTTCTGATCCAGCAGTCCTACTGTGTTACAGCAGAACTTCTGATCCAGCAGTCCTACTGTGTTACAGCAGAACTCTGATCCAGCAGTCCTACTGTGTTACAGCAGAACTTCTGATCCAGCAGTCCTACTGTGTTACAGCAGAACCTCTGATCCAGCAGTCCTACTGTGTTACAGCAGAACCTCTGATCCAGCAGTCCTACTGTGTTACAGCAGAACTTCTGATCCAGCAGTCCTACTGTGTTACAGCAGAACCTCTGATCCAGCAGTCCTACTGTGTTACAGCAGAACTTCTGATCCAGCAGTCCTACTGTGTTACAGCAGAACTACTCATCCAGCAGTCCTACTGTGTTACAGCAGAACCTCTGATCCAGTAGTCCTGCTAGGTTGGGTGGCGTGTATGTGTGTAAGATTCATGACCTTACCATGATCTTCCTGTAGAATCCAACCTGGAAGTGGAGAACGGAGATCAGGAAGTTCGCTGGTACCTGTCCTCCTTCGCCCCGACATACGTCAAGGTCCACTACATCCTCTTTATTCTATTATATCCACTTAATTAATTTGCCTTTCACCATATCCTCTTAACCGTATACCTTTCACTATATCCTCTTTATCAATATACCTTTCACTATATCCTCTTTAACAATATACCTTTCACTATATCCTCGTCTTACCTTTTGCACAAAAATTACTAAATGTCCTTGAATTGTGTTCTGCATTTTTTGTTTTTTGCTCTTATTATTATTCTCGTCCTCTCCGCTGTGGTTTGACCTCTCAGTGGTTCCACTGCTACAGGAACTCATGTCCAACTCTCTGTCTCTCTCTCTTGCTCTCTCTCGCTCTCTCTCTCTGCCTCTAATTCCCTCGGTTTCTCTCTCTCTCTCACTGCCTCTCTTTCTCTCGCTTTCTGTCTCTCTTTCTCTCAGCCTCTGTCTCTCACTCGCTCTCTCTGTCTATTTGTCTGTCTCTCTTTCTCTTGGTTTCTGTCTCTCTGTTTCTGTGTGTGTGACTCTGTCTCTCTCTCTCTGTTTCTCTCTCTCTCTCTTTCTCTCTCCCCCCCCCCCCCCACAGGGAGTGGATGAGAGTGGGGATGTGTTCCGTGCTACCTACACAGCCTTCAGATGTTCCAGAGTGTCTGGTACCCTGGGAGCGGGCCAGAAGATGCTGGTAATAATAATACCACACTGAACAGAACCAGCGGCTGGGATCGGTTCTTCACCTTCTGCTGCACTCAAAGTGATTTGGGCCGTTGCACAGAATCAGAATGTAAAAATTGTGAAGGGATTTGGTTATTTTGTTGTAACCGAATAATGTTTCACATACGTTCCAGGAAATATGAGACAAAGATGAATTGTGTGCGGTTTTATTTTTACAACCATATGTTTCTTTACTCCCTGTCTCATCATGTCGAATGCATATTCATGAGTATGTATTTCTTGTGCATGAATTAGCATATATGTCAAGAATGGCAGCCTGCCACCGTTGCCAATGTTAGCATACAAACAGTATGACCCAAATAACTTTATAGTATGCTAATACTACTATGAATACTAATACTACTATTATTACTAGATATGCTATACCACTATTAATACTATACTGATTTTGTGTGTGTGTGTGTGTGTGTGTGTCTCTCTCTTCCCCAGGTGCCCCTCACCTTCCTGCCCCGGGACCGGGGGGACTACGCTCAGTTCTGGGACCTGGAGTGCCACCCGGTCTCGGACCCCCAGGGGAAGGCCGGGGTCCGCTTCCAGCTCTGTGGGGACGGTGAGGCTGGGAGATGGGAGGGTTCAAGCACACAGAGGTTGCCAGGTTCTTTTCATACAGCATGTGTAGCGAGACCCAACATATAAACAGCGTCACGTTGATGTTAACGGAGCAAAGCATCCAGAGAACACCTGTAGCTGTAGGGTTGGACATCTAAAAGGTGGATTTTGGTGTGCGCATGTGTGTTGCAGCAGCAGATGCATGGGGCCTCTACGGACCATCATCTATTTGCTCCATTGTCAATGGCGACGGCAGGAGACCCGCATGTATATAATTGTCCCTATATTATGCATGAAGTTTCTAATGGGAAATTAGCCAACGTTTCCAAAATAATTGGCTGTTGGTTCCGTGCGGTCTTGCCTCCTCTGTTCTGGGCTGTAACTCCCCACGCATGTAGCAGCAGTACGTCGGGTTAACGGCCAATTTAACACCCGGGGGAAGGCAATAGTAAAGGGGACCGTGACCCCCTGCTGAGAGGGGCACTCTCCAGCCCCGCGGCTCTTTAATGAGAGGCGATGTGACAGAATCTGCTAACTTAAGAGCCCATACACAGCACACGCAATATGAAATGGATTCTAGCATTGTTAATATAGGTTAAGTGGCGGTGGTGGTGGATGATGGTCGGTTTTTTAAATTTGTGTGCGTTACTGCACTTCCTGTTGACCCTGGCTGCTGTGGTTGTCCACGGGGGGGTTGGGGGGGGAAACCATTTTTGACATTTTATTTTCCCCAACGTGTGTAACTGATGTATCCGACTATCAGACTTCTGGAGGCCGTTAGTTCCTGTTCAGTTAGTCTTCTGGAGTTCATTTGCACATCGCCTCGTCTAACGACATCCACTCTGAGCATCTGAACTCTGGCTTGGTTACAAACGGGACGATGTTTGGTAACCACACACATTGCGGGGTGGTGAGTGTTAACACCGCTTGTGTGTTCGTTCCCCGCGGTGCAGGGGGTGAAGTCCGGGCCCGTGCAGCCGCCCCAGGAAGGGGACTGCTCTCTGGTGAAGACAGAGTCCACCGTCAAGACCAGGAAGACCAGGGCGGAGGAGCCTGCTCCTGTCAGGACCGGGTAAAACCTCACAATCAGCCACTCACACTGGAGACCTCCTCCTCCTCATGGCCATGGCAGAATAAAATAAACATGTACACATTTATGTCTGACACATTTACATTTTATTGAACTATTTAATTTATATTTTAAGAGAAAACTTCAGTGTTGTATTCAACGCTATGGTGACTTATTTGTTATCTGCTGTTATGCATTGTTATGCAATGTGTTTTACGTATACTAACAAAAATAAATTGATGTAACTGAATGATTGTTATGATTGAGGATGAAAAAGCGTAATGCATAATTGTGCATTTTGAAAATGGAGAGAAGGCATTTCTCATGAGTGTCAAGTGCTGCCCTGTGTTAACGAGCTGTGCGCTGTGATCGGTCAGGCCGGAGGAGGCGGGGCGGCGGGGGGGCGTGTACTCCCCCCAGGACCTGTACTGCTTCCCGGCCACGCGTCTCGGCCAGTCCTGCACCCTGAAGGTCAACATCCGCAACAACTCCTCGGACGTGCACGAGGTGAGCTATGGCCCCGCATGCCCGGCAGCCTCCGAGGGTCTCTGTCTCGCTCTCTCTCTCTGCTTTTAATGTCTTAGTGGAGCAGGAAGTGAAATACGCGCCAGCCGGCTCTGTTCGGCGGCCGTAAATTCTCCACAGCAGTAGCCCGAGTGAGAGAGCCAATCGCCTAATGCGTTGCACTCCATTGTCACCGTTATAACTCCGACTGGTAATCAAAGCAGTCCTGATGAGGAGGTCCCCAGATCCCGGCTCCGGGAGATAAAGGCGGTCTGATCTCCCGCTAATGGTCTCCGGTCTGTTAAAGAGCCACAGAAGAACCACGCCGTCACCCAGGCCGCCAACAGATTTAACGACGGAAACGCGTGTTCTTGGGTTCCCAGTTAATTATTAACTACTTTTATCGCATGTGTGTCTGTATGTGTGTGTGTGTGTAACTGTTTGGTACGTGTCCTAATATACGTCTCTTGGAGTTGTTAAGGGGCTCCGCATGGACTTGATGTGTGGCTTTCTAATTGACTTGCAGCTGAGCTTTGTGCACCCGAGGACGCCCTTCCACATCAAACACTCCACATACTCTCTGAGGTGAGTGGAGTCCCCACCCCCCCCGGAACCTTAATCAGCACCACCGCCAGGCGGGGAAACGGAGACGCTCTGTTCACTGTTCACTGTTCAGGCCCTGGGAACGCCTCATTATGTCACGCTAAATATCATACTAAATATATATGACTGGAAATGGATTCACGTTCATTATTAAAAGGTACTATGTGTAAAACTGACGCACGTGTTTAAAATGGGTCCTGCAGCGCTCTGTTTGCTCACGCTGGTTGCCAGGTTGAGGACACCGAACAAACACTAGCAACATATGAGACGAGCACAAGTATTCTATTTTGGACAAGTGATGATGAGGCCTACATTATTAGTTGATCAGCTAATGTACATGTATTTGTATTTGCAAATAATGTATTGTTTGCTAATTATAAACCATCTTATGTGGATTTTTTGTATAGCTTTTATCAATGACAGCGAGATGCATGGCTGGCAATGTTTACGGTCACACAGAATGCCAGTGTTTTGGACCAGCTGTGGTCTTGGAGCCTTTTCAAAACGAGTCTTTTTAGATTGGGTAGAATGTCAGGTGATCTACTTTGTTTGCTTGCCGCCATGGCTGCAGCAAGCTGTGCATGTGTGCCAATTTGTTTCATATCTGGCAACCTGGAGGGTGCTCTGAGAACAGTGAATCACTGACCGAAACCAAAGCGCTTTCCAACCACCTAACCCTAACTGCTCCTGACGTGTTGGTTGTTACCTTGCATGGTTGACACCGCCGTCGGTGTATGAATGGGTGAATGTGAGGCAATACTGTAAAGCACTTTGGATAAAAGCGATGATATAAATGCAACACATTTACCATTTACCATCATAGTTCCTTTAATGGTTGTGTTCATTAATGTTCAATTGTCCTGATAAACACAAGGAGTCCGGTGTTGCATCACTCTTCTGTTGCTGCTCCGAGGGGCCCGGTGAGACAATGAGGCTCTGTTATAAACACACAGCAGTCCCCCTGGTGGGTCTACTGGGGCCCCTCCGCTGTCTAACCAGCACCTCTGGGGACAGGCTGTCAGGGGCCCCAGGTACCAGCTGGGTTGTGCCCTAGTGACACGAGTTCAGTGAGGGCGCGACACGTGGCAGATGGAAACTGGAGAATACAGTCCAAGGGCCCAAGGAGCCTGCTGACAGGAACAGGGCCGTGGCCAATCGATTGAAGGCTTTGATAAAACTGGTTCAACGATATTCAAAGCGTGACCCGATGACACGTCTGTCTAGCGATGACACATCTGTCTAGCGATGATTGCGCGTCTGTCTGACGGGAACTGTTCCATGTGACGCTGCCTTACTGAACCGTGACCCCGGAGCCTGCATGTGTTGATGATGTGATCAAGTGCATCATGGCCATGTTGTGACCCTGGCATGCTGTGACTGCGTACTGTGCAAGACGCAGTCATTCTGCCTCTGATTAATAGAACGAACCCTCGCACTAACTTGCGTGTTTGTACGTCTTGGCATTATTAATTGTACTTAGCATTGCTCAGCATATTTGTATGTTCTTAGATGTTGGTAACATGGTAACGTGCTCAGAATGGCACTTCTGCTCTTATCCCAGCTATTATGCAAGCAACTTGGCAATTATGAAACTCCTTCTATTAGCCTCGTAACTATGAATGCTCGAAACCTGCTCTATTCCTATCTTTATGTACCACAGCGATATGTCGCTGTCTCCTTCAACAAATGTACTCTTTGTAAGTCGCTTTGGATAAAAGCGTCTGCCAAATGCCATAAATGTAAATATGTCACAATTTCACATTGAAACGCAGTGATTTTGGCGGGAATATGAAGCCTCATGCTACAGCAACATGTCTCACTGCAGAGGGGATGCGTTCATGTTTCCACTTTCAATATGTTTGTTTTCTCACCGTTTTTCTGTGTTTTTTTTCTCACGGCGCTCCGCAGGTCTCAGCACTACCTGAAGCTGCCCGTCCACTTCAAGCCCAACACGGTCGGCAGCCACGCTGGCCTGCTCCTGGTCCAGTCAGAAACAAGTGGCGGTCTGGTCATCCAGCTGACCGGTGAGGGCCTGCCTTAACAACAACAACAACAACAACAACCCAGCCCTCCTCCTCCTTCTCCTGCATGGGTGTCGGTGATGAAGATGAAGGCAGTCATGGGTCTGGTGAAGAGAGACGGCGAGAGAGGCCCTCTAGACTCTATTTCCTTCTCATCCTCCGAATAAAGACTCAGCATTTGAACTCTGGTGGTGCTAGCAGCGATTAGCCGGGCGCTACTGCCAATCCTTTGGCCTTTAGCCTGCCTCTCTCCCTTGTGCCAGGACACAGGTGTCCTCAACCGGCCCGTGAACAATGATTGCGTCCATTAGTGCTTGAAGCTTGAATGATTTGGTCCGACCGGATCACAATTAGTCTGCGCCGGTCTGGCATTTCAGAGGGCTAATGAATTTTTGTCACTTGACTCTGCGTTTGGCCTCCGTCCTGAGGCACAATGCTTGTCGTTGCCATGGCCACCATTAGAGAAACGGGGGGGAGGGGGGATTACCTTGGTTTAGTCTCACAGGAATGCGGTGGTCGTTGGTTTGCAAGCTGGGATTTTGGTTATTTGAGTAAAGCAAGCAGGGCCTTTTTACGTCGTTATGCCATAGAAATTCTCAGAGCACAAGTTCTCCTATGCACAAATTTTGTATTTTCAATTTTGTAATGAACACACAGTCCTCGCGACATCCTCTCTGTGGCCACATGCGAGCGGTGTCTACCTGTGTGGCGGTACCAGTCTGTACCAGTCAGTCGGTACCGGTCCAGGTGCCTGCTGGCAGCGGCCTGGCTTCCGTCCGCCGGTCCAGATGCTCTTAATTGAGTCGTGATCGGGCGGCGAGGGTTCTTTTGTTCGGCGGTTTTTCCGGGCCAGCGCTGTGTGGTTACCATGGAATAAAACGCTGTTGATGAATAATCGTGGGTTCCAGTCGTGGGGCGTGGGGGGGGGATGAGATCTCCATTTCCTCTGCAGGCTTGGCGCTCGGTGCCCAGACTTGCTCCGGGCTACTGGCCTTGATAGGTAATTGGTATGGGAGCCGCAGTTGGCGGGGAAACAACAGGATCTCATCAAGAGCTGTTGGGTTGTAGCGTCTACTCTGTGTAGCTCTGTAATATTTATATTTAGGTAAAAATCGTTTGGTGTGAAGACCATAGATTGTAACAAAATACTCATAGAATACTTTTTTTTTTTTCTTTGTCACTAAACTGATACATTTGCACATTTTAATAAAAAACTGATATTTTGCTTTGTAAACATTTTAAATACAGGAAATAAAGTGATCATTTCTACTGTGTTTGTGGTGTGTGTGTGTGTTTCTTTATGTGTGTCATATCACATGCTGGCGTAAGGGAGACTATGCATCAGTAACATGGAACATGGTTTAAAACAACAGTTTACAGAAATATGGACTTATTGGTCCCATGTGACTCATGACCCATATTATCCATACCACAACCGTCAGTATAACTCCTACACATGTCATGTATTGGATGGTTTCCATTAGTTATGCTCATTGGAACACAACACAACACAGTGGGTTCCAGTGGGTTTCCTTCTCAGCTGCGTAGTCTGGCTGTGACCCCAACTATAGAAGTGGTTCCCAAATTAAATTAAATGTCGTGGAGGTCGATGGATTATTCACGTCCACTTCCTGTAACCCATCAGGTTTGGGGTGCAAACAATTATCACCTTTTTTTTTTTTTCAGAATGCATCTGATTTGTTTTAATTAATTTTATTCAACACATTAACACATTTTATATAGTGGGTAAGCAAAAGGTTGAGCTAACAGACATGCTAATTAATGCTAATTAATATGGGAAAAAATAACCTTTTGAGAAAGCATTTGATTTGTTTTAAGTAACCTTATTTAACACATTTTATAGTGGGTAAGCAAAAAGGATAAACTAACAGACATGCTACAATTGATTGAAACCCATTATTATTATTATTATTATTATTATTACTATTATTATCAGCATTATTTATATTATTGCTATTATCATTATTATTATTACTATCATCAGCATTATTTATATTATTATTAGTATTAGTATATTATTAGTATTATTATTATTATTATTACTATCATTAAATATAGCGTTATTTATATTATTATTTATATTATTTTTATTTATTTTTTTTATTTATTTTATTACTATTATAATAATTATTCTGATTATAATTCTAATAAGGGAGCGTTGTGCAGCAGATGTCGCTACAGTGTTGTGGCTGTACTGTACAGTGTTGTCGGCGCGCGGCAGGGCAGTGCGGTGCAGTGGAGGAGTCTTGCTGGGCTCGCGGGGCTCCGCACTGCAAGCCCGCCACTGCACGGACCGCGCGCGCCCGGACGTCTCAACGGCGACCCGCCCGCCGCACGCCGCACGCTGCACGCCGCCGCCGCCGCCGCTCAGAGTGGTAAGAGGACGCGTCGTGTCTCAGACTCCCGCCAGATAATAATAATATGATGATGATGATGAGGATGAGGATGAGGATGATGATGATGATGATGATCACATATTATGATGCTAGGCGTTGTACGGCTAAGGGGAGGTGAGCGGAGCCTCGCTGCCCGGTCCCGGTCTCGGTCGTCCCGGTGTCGTCCCGGTGCCGCCCCCGGTGTCCTCCCCGGTGCCGCGCTCACTCCGGCGACCCGGCGGCCAAAGTTGGGAGTTGGGAGTTGGGAGGCGCACCGTGCCGCCGGTTAAGCTAGCGGCTAGCGGTGCTGGTCGTGAGCGATAGCAGCCCGGCTAGCATCCTCCTCCACCCCGGGACGAATCACTGCTGGGACTGTCAGCATCCTCCTCCCAACGTGTACCAGTACTAGTAGTACCAGCAGGTAGTACCCGACTACTTGGAGTACCCTGATACTAGGAGTACCCTACTCGTCTAGTAACTAAACGAGTGGTACCCTACTAGAGTAGTAGTAGTAGTAGTAGTAGTAGTAGTAGTAGTAGTACCCTACTAGTGTAGTAGTACTAGAGGCGTAGTAGTACTCTACTACCCTACTAGAGTAGTACTGTAGTAGTACTCATACTAGACTTGTAGTAGTACCCTAGTAATAGCACTAGTACCCGACTAGTAGTACTCTACCAACTAGAAGTACCCACTAAAGTAGTAGTCATACCCTACTAGTACTAGTAATAATAGTAGTAGTAGTAGTACCCAACTAGTAGTACACCTACTAGTAGTACCTGACTAATAGTACCCGACTAGTAGTACCTGACTATTAGTACCCTACCAACTAGTAATATCTGATTATAAGTAACCTTCCAATACCCGACTATTACTATCCTACCAACTAGTAGTACCCAACTACCAGATACTCAGCAGGGAGGGTCAGCATCTCCTCAATGTATATTAATATTCACCATAGTTGTAGTAGTTTAAGTTTGTCACATATTATTCTCCTCTCCTGTGAATACACAGAAACTTGTAGTAGACAAATCAGGACATTTGCGTCGCTACTTAAAGTTACTAAAAGTTATTTTTACTGCAGTGGAAGAAGAGTGAGTTGTAGTTCTATAAGTATATCCAGAGGCGTGGGAAGACAGAGTTGTAGTTCTCTGTCCTATAATTACATCCAGAGCCATAGGAAGACAGAGTTATAGTTATCTGTTCTAGAACTATGTCCAGAGCCTTAGGAAGATAGAGTTGAGTTCTAGTTCACTCAAACACAGGCATTTGTCTGTACATTACGATAAGATAAGATAAAATTGTCTTGATCCCGAAGGAAATTCTTGATTCGAAAACGACGCTAGTTACNATAATTATTCTGATTATAATTCTAATAAGGGAGCGTTGTGCAGCAGATGTCGCTACAGTGTTGTGGCTGTACTGTACAGTGTTGTCGGCGCGCGGCAGGGCAGTGCGGTGCAGTGGAGGAGTCTTGCTGGGCTCGCGGGGCTCCGCACTGCAAGCCCGCCACTGCACGGACCGCGCGCGCCCGGACGTCTCAACGGCGACCCGCCCGCCGCACGCCGCACGCTGCACGCCGCCGCCGCTCAGAGTGGTAAGAGGACGCGTCGTGTCTCAGACTCCCGCCAGATAATAATATGATGATGATGATGATGAGGATGAGGATGAGGATGAGGATGATGATGATGATGATGATCACATATTATGATGCTAGGCGTTGTACGGCTAAGGGGAGGTGAGCGGAGCCTCGCTGCCCGGTCCCGGTCTCGGTCGTCCCGGTGTCGTCCCGGTGCCGCCCCCGGTGTCCTCCCCGGTGCCGCGCTCACTCCGGCGACCCGGCGGCCAAAGTTGGGAGTTGGGAGTTGGGAGGCGCACCGTGCCGCCGGTTAAGCTAGCGGCTAGCGGTGCTGGTCGTGAGCGATAGCAGCCCGGCTAGCATCCTCCTCCACCCCGGGACGAATCACTGCTGGGACTGTCAGCATCCTCCTCCCAACGTGTACCAGTACCAGTACTAGTAGTACCAGCAGGTAGTACCCGACTACTTGGAGTACCCTGATACTAGGAGTACCCTACTCGTCTAGTAACTAAACGAGTGGTACCCTACTAGAGTAGTAGTAGTAGTAGTAGTAGTAGTAGTAGTAGTAGTACCCTACTAGTGTAGTAGTACTAGAGGCGTAGTCGTACCCTACTAGAGTAGTACTGTAGTAGTACTCTACTAGACTTGTAGTAGTACCCTAGTAATAGCACTAGTACCCGACTAGTAGTACTCTACCAACTAGAAGTACCCACTAAAGTAGTAGTTATACCCTACTAGTACTAGTAATAATAGTAGTAGTAGTAGTACCCAACTAGTAGTACACCTACTAGTAGTACCTGACTAATAGTACCTGACTAATACTACCCGACTAGTAGTACCTGACTGTTAGTACCCTACCAACTAGTAATATCTGATTATAAGTAACCTTCCAATACCCGACTATTACTATCCTACCAACTAGTAGTACCCAACTACCAGATACTCAGCAGGGAGGGTCAGCATCTCCTCAATGTATATTAATATTCACCATAGTTGTAGTAGTTTAAGTTTGTCACATATGTATTCTCCTCTCCTGTGAATACACAGAAACTTGTAGTAGACAAATCAGGACATTTGCGTCGCTACTTAAAGTTACTAAAAGTAATTTTTACTGCAGTGAAGAAGAGTGAGTTGTAGTTCTATAAGTATATCCAGAGGCGTGGGAAGACAGAGTTGTAGTTCTCTGTTCTATAATTACATCCAGAGCCATAGGAAGACAGAGTTGTAGTTCTAGAACTAGCCTACATCCAGAGCCATAGGAAGACAGAGTTGTAGTTCTAGAACTAGCCTACATCCAGAGCCTTAGGAAGACAGAGTTATAGTTCTCTATTCTAGAACTAGCCTACATCCAGAGCCATAGGAAGACAGAGTTGTAGTTATCTGTTCTAGAACTATGTCCAGAGCCTTAGGAAGATAGAGTTGAGTTCTAGTTCACTCAAACACAGGCATTTGTCTGTACATTACGATAAGATAAGATAAGATACAATTGTCTTGATCCCGAAGGAAATTCTTGATTCGAAAACGACGCTAGTTACTACCAACGAAAAAAAGCTAACATGCTGTAACACACATTGTTCACTTAATTAAATGTGATTAAATAAGCATCCATCAAAAGTGATGCCGTTTAACTTACCTTCGTACAGCGCAGTGCAGCGCAGCTGGATGGAGATGATGCAACTCTCTCTATATATGGCTCTGACTAGACTATCTATTAGTATAATAGATAGTCTGACTATATCAGTATATTTGTTCCATAATAAGTAGGCTATAATTAAATGTTTCATGCGCTGTTCAAGTGAAATATTTAGTTCTATGCAGACAAAGTTTTTTTTCTGTGAGTTAATGCCATATAAGAATAAGAATTTTTTCCTAGAAACCTTTTTTTGATGAAAGATACTTGAGAACACGACAAGACCTGACCAACAAGTGTCTGGAGGAGACACTCAAAGAGTCTGCAGTTAAAAAGTCAATTTTCAGAATCACTTCAAACATTCAATAAATGCAGCCGCCGCCACCGCCGACATCCCCTCCAGTCTACCTGCCAGGTGTGTTGGCAAGGTGACAGCCTGCTACCTAATTGACACTTCACTAAGTCCCGCCCCCCTTGGTTACTGTTGCTACACCTGTCACGCTGTTTAGATCAGGCTACCGGCCTACCCAGTGGACTGTAACAACTGGGAGGCTGATCTATCCTGGGGGTAAAATCGGGTCCCTTTAAAAGCGAGGGAAACACTCACTGTCAGGAAGCCCACGTCTTGACAAACTATACAGGAACTTCAATGTTCTTGCACAGCAGGCTATGCCAGTATATTGTTTTATTTTAAGCTAATGTTTAGATGGTTAAATATTCCCTACAGCTTTCATTTTCTGATATGTTTTAAGTCATTGCTAGCAAAACTCAATTATCCCACTTTTCCATTCGTTTAAAGTGCGCCAGGATCAATCGCGGGCCGGATCCATAAACCGGATCTCACGAGGAGTGAAAGACTGGCAGAATGGATTCAGCCGTGTGTGGTCTTCCACGATGTTCATTCTATGTCCCACAACTCTGGGCTCTCGCTTGGGAAAAGCAGAAAATAGAAATCTGCTGTCAGACGTGCAGGTTCCATAAGCTCAATGTCTCAAAATGTTCCCTTAACGGGCCAGCCGCGCCTATATACGGTTGCTAATGTAGGATTGGACAGTGGCCGTTGTAGGGAGGGGCTTAGTGAAGGGTCAATTTAACAATGATTAACCTACTACAACCTCACATTTTCATACTTTATTTGATATTTAAAGTATTTTACATGACTTTACATCATTTGACATTTAGAGTGGCTGCTTGAGATTGTTTGTCTTACATGACATTTCATTTCAACATGTACCGTGCCCTATAAGAGCCAACCTTTTCTCTAGCTATTGCTGTAGCATAATACTTAGGCTAGATGAGTACCTTGAATTGGTGACATCTGTTCACAATTTGTGTTGCAATCAAGAACGAGAATGAGAACATTTATTTTCGGTGATGGTTATGTATATCTATGGTTGGTTATGGTAATGTTGTCTCTAGTGCACTAAAATAATCATTCCCATACGGTGTGTCCCTCGCCCCACACCGTACAGTTTCACTATTAACCGAGTAATAAAACCCTGGTCATGGCTGGACGCAGATTGGGCGGATGATATTGGTCAAGCTCTCCTCTTTTCTGTGTGTTCGGGTGCGTTTGCAGCCCTCAGTGTGTCTGGGTTCTTGTCCTGAGCCGGCCTGCTGGGCGCTGCTAGTGGGTTGGCCAGCGCTGTTTGGCCCGCGGTGCCCTGCTCTGTCTGTACTGAATGTTTCGCTGGCAGAGCCAAGGAGTGGGACAGCACTCTTACACTGAGGCTCTCTCATTGTCTCCCCAGTCTCCCCCTTCCTCCCCCACCGTGTTGCCGACGTGTCTCTCCCCCTCCCCTCGCTTGTCGTCCCCTCCAAGTCATTTTTTATATATTTTGCAATTTGTCGCTTCCTTGAATTTATTATTTTTCTTTTTTCGGCCCATCTCCGTTTGCACAAAATTCGCCTAACCGGAGCGGGTGATGCTGTTGTCTGAGCTGCTGCAGTCGTAAACTAAATAGTTGTCTACTTTTGACAAGTTGCTGTCCTAGTCTCTTCCCAGTCCTTTCCGGTTCTTTGTGCCGAGTTAAGTGTTTTGGCAAGGTGCGCTTTTTCGGTGCCGTTACTCTCCGTAACCTGATGCAGACCATGCAAAGTGGTTGCCCGAGTGCCTTCACCAGTATAGCTGGTCCTCTGTCATGCAGGGTTCTGAACAGTATAGCTTGTCTCTGTCTCAGGCAGGGATTCTGAGCATTAATGGTGTCTCTGTCTGAGGAGTTCTGAGACGTATAGCTGTCTCTGTCTCCAAGCAGGGGTTCTGAACAGTATAGCTGTCTCTGTCTCCAGGCAGGGTTCTGAACAGTATAGCTGTCTCTGTCTCCAGGCAGGGTTCTGAACAGTATAGCTGTCTCTGTCTCCAGGCAGGGTTCTGAACAGTATAGCTGTCTCTGTCTCCAGGCGGTTCTGAACAGTATAGCTGTCTCTGTCTGCAGGGTTCTGAACAGTATAGCTGTCTCTGTCTGGAGAGTTCTGAGCAGTATAGCTGTCTCTGTCTGCAGGGTTCTGAACAGTATAGCTGTCTCTGTCTGCAGGGTTCTGAACAGTATAGCTGTCTCTGTCTGCAGAGTTCTGAACAGTATAGCTGTCTCTGTCTCCAGGCAGGGTTCTGAGCAGTATAGCTGTCTCTGTCTCCAGGCAGGGTTCTGAACAGTATAGCTGTCTCTGTCTCCAGGCAGGGTTCTGAACAGTATAGCTGTCTCTGTCTGCAGGGTTCTGAACAGTATAGCTGTCTCTGTCTGCAGGGTTCTGAACAGTATAGCTGTCTCTGTCTGCAGGGTTCTGAACAGTATAGCTGTCTCTGTCTGCAGGGTTCTGAACAGTATAGCTGTCTCTGTCTGCAGGGTTCTCAACAGTATAGCTGTCTCTGTCTGCAGAGTTCTGAACAGTATAGCTGTCTCTGTCTGCAGGGTTCTGAACAGTATAGCTGTCTCTGTCTCCAGGCAGGGTTCAGAACAGTATCGATGTCTCTGTCTCCAGGCAGGGTTCTGAACAGTATAGCTGTCTCTGTCTGCAGGGTTCTGAGCAGTATAGCTGTCTCTGTCTCCAGGCAGGGTTCTGAACAGTATAGCTGTCTCTGTCTGGAGAGTTCTGAGCAGTATAGGTGTTTCTGTCAGCAAGGTTCTGAACAGTATAGCTGTCTCTGTCTGCAGGCAGGGTTCTGAACAGTATAGCTGTCTCTGTCTGCAGGGTTCTGAACAGTATAGCTGTCTCTGTCTGCAGGCAGGGTTCTGAACAGTATTGCTGTCTCTGTCTGCAGGCAGGGTTCTGAACAGTATTGCTGTCTCTGTCTGCGGGGTGTGCAAGACGTACGATAGGTTCAATAAGAGTTGAGCCAAATCCACCACTTCATTAAACCGCCTCAATATGAATCCCACACAATTTCCCCTCAATACAGTCAGTCAGTACATGCTTGCAACAGAAACCAAAAGAGCAGGTAACACCGAGCCAAGAAACACGCTCTCTTAGCGTGTAGAGCGTAGCGCCAACTAGCCGCCTAGCAACCACATCCACCTCCGCTCCGTCTCCAAACTGAAACGCTTGCCAACCTCTTCTAAACTCAGCTCCTTGCTTCTTTCTCCGTCTACCTGGAGCACCGCGGCTTGGTGTCGGTGGCGGTGGTGGTGTCGGTGTTAACAGCAGCAAAATGCAAAGAGAGATACTTTGAATGGCACCGCATGGCCGTCGATGTGATGCGATGTGACCCTTGATTAAAGTCGGAAGCCGGCCTCTCTGATGGCGATGGAGGCGGCGGCGGTGGCGACGGAGGGCGGCGGGACAAATAGATGAATAAGAAATAAGGCGAATCATGAAATAATAAAACGGAAGGTAGCAGCGGAAGGCGAGCCAGACGGGGTATTATTAGCACCGTAATGTGTTCTAGTCTGCTGCTGCTGCTACTGTCTGCTGCTGTCTGCTGCTGCTGCTGCTGTCTGCTGCTGCTGCTGCTGCTGCTGACTCGTTGTATCACCACGGCACACCACTCTGCCAGACACACACACACACACACACACACACACATACACACAAATATGTGTGTGTGTGTCTGTCTGTGTTTTCCTCCGGAATTTAAATAACTTTTTTAAATCGGTGTCTTAGCTCTGTTTTTCTGTTTTTCTTCTTTGTATGTGTGTGTGTGTGTGTGTGTGTGTGTGTGTGTGTGTGTGAGTGTGTGTGGTTGTGTGTGTGTGTGTGTGAGTGTGTATGCTCGTGTTAGAGATATCGCATGGTGGTATGGTTGCGTGAGACTGCAACTGACCAATACTGCGGAAATGTGGAAATGTGTGTGTGTGTGTGTGTGTGTGTGTGTGTGTGTGTGTGTGTGTGCGCGCGCGTGCGTCTCACCCTTTGCCAATTAGCGGTTTCTCACCTCCCGGGGCGAGAGACTGGCTCATGGTGTGAGAGACGGAGAGAGAGAGGGATGACAGGGCTCGTCTACCCCTGACAGCTCAGCCTTAACCTGAACTCTCTCTCTCTCACTCACACACACACACACGCACAGAATCCCAACACAGTGCTTTGTGCCGCTCTCTCACTCTCACTCATTCACACACACACACACACACACACACACACACACATACAGACATAAATAAATGCAAACATTTGGGTGAAAAATTTACCATGTGACCTGTCTTGGAGACCATGTGACCTGTCACGGAGACCTTGGGACGCGCTGACATGTGACAGCATTGTGGCGGTGGGCAAAGACATGAGACAAGTGCCAACCTCTGTGTGTGTGTGTGTGTGTGTGTGTGTGTGTGTGTGTGTGTGTGTGTGTGTGTGTGTGTGTGTGTGTGTGTGTGTGTGTGTGTGTGTGTGTGTGTGTGTGTGTGTGTGTGTGAGACCCTGACACGAGTCTGTCCTGGTGAGATGAGAACAGCGTATTCTCAGTACACTGCTGGCATCATCTGCAACAAGGACGGTCTCTTCCCGTCTGATACACATGGTTAGAGAGTCACTAATATTAATATAATTAACACTCCGGTGATCCGATCTCCCAATCCTCTCTTGATAGATTTATATTTTGCAAAATGTCCAGCTTCTTCATCACTTAAATGTCACAGTAGAGACACATGAAGTTCCTCTAATTGTCTCTAGGTGGCTCACTGCAGAGACTAACACGTAGTTCCTCTAATGGCCTCTAGGTGGTCCACTCTAGAGACTAACATGAGGTTCCTCTAATGGCCTCTAGGTGGTCCACTCATAGAGACTAAATGTCAAGCTTCTCTACACGGCATTGCTTAGTGGTTCACTGTTCAGAGACTAGCACTGTCATTCTTGCATTGGCCTCTATGCGGTCCACTCTAGAGAATTAACATGTAGATTCCTCTAATGGCCTGTAGGTGGCTGCACTGTAGACACTAACAGAGTTCCCTAATGGCCTCTTAGGGACTCATGTAGAGACTAACATTTTGGTCCTCTAACATCCTCTAGGTCGGCTCACTCTAGAGACTTAGCATGAGTTCCTCTAACCAGGCCTCTAGGCTGGCTCACTCTAGAGACTAGCATGTTAGTTCCTCTAACGGGCCTCTAGGTGACTCACTGTAGAGGACTAACATTTGGTTCCTCTAACAGCCTCTAGGTGGTTAAAGACTAGCATTGTAGTTCCATCTAACATGGCGCTAGGTGTCTCACTCTAGCAGGACTAGCATTGTAGTTCCTCTAACAGAGCTCTAGGTGGCTCTCTAGCGGACTGACATGTCTTCTCTGTTAGAAATCACATTTATGACCTAATAACTAGGGGTGTGGAAATTTTCTCGATTCTAAGATGCATCGCGTATGCGGAATGGTACGATTCTGCATCGATGCAGTACGGGAACATAATCGATTATAGCCTACTTAACGTTGATGTAAAAAAAGAAAAGCTGCTGGAGCGGCTATTTCCAATGCAAACCCCTATGAAGTTCATCTCTTTTGGAATTCGCACTCGTGCTCCCAGTGCTCTGAGTGAAAATACGTTCAACTTTTTGGAGAAGCGTCGCGCTATCAATGTCACGTCTCTCTTGTCAGCCAATCAAAGATGAAAGGTGGCGGGAACATATTCAACATTGTCAACAAAGGCGCGAGGGAGAACCTTATACAGGCTGTCATGGACAACCAGTCTGTACTAACACACAAAAACAACTTTTTCGAAGGCATATCATCACTTCATTGTGCGCAGAGCTGCTTGCCATAGCCAGGACGCGATGTCTCTCCATTTTTCAAATTAATTTATAATCAAAATAGACGGGATTACGCTAGTGCAGGCCTGAGCCAACCCGGCAGCTCCCGAGCGATGCCGGCTCTTTGTCTGGTTTCATGGCTCTTACGGTTTTCATACTTGAATTTTTGTGTTTTTTTTATGGCTGTTCAAAGTCTAACGCAGTTATCACAGATTGTTGCGCAAGGATTGCGCAATACGCTACGTGAGCGCGCGCGACGGGCTCCCAGTCAGCGATCTCTGGGGGGGGGGGGGGTCCTCGTTTAAATTCACGGTTCTGACTGGAGGGGGGTGTCTAAACTTAGGAATACCCCGAATTAACTAGATAAGAACTATGAAAATTGTTATTGCCTGGCAGTTGGTGTGTGTGAGAGGCAAGAGATGGGAGATGTCATGGTGTGTTATGATGTGGCCTTCACTGCAGTAAACACAGTTAAAAAAAAGCGCTAGAAGAAACACGTGAGAAGCGCTCGGAAAAAGAGGTTTGTGGTTTATTGAGCTGCCATCGAGATGCATCACAGATGCATCGTAAGAATTCGAATCGAATCGAATCTGTGGACAGCTGAATCGTAACTCGAAATCGGAATCGCTGAGCCAGTGAAGATTCACAGCTCTACTATAACACTTTATCAGTGATATTCAGATCCATCTGAATTAAAACGATGGATGCATCCAGCCCATTTTTGTCTGTTTCTGTATTCTCATGTTGCTTTCTGTGCTCACTGGTTAAAAAGCCTTTTCTCTGGGCGACCTTGAGGTGCACCGCCGGGCTGCATCTCATTTCACTCCACACCCTTTCGGAATCCATCTCCTGCCACGAGCTGCCTGGCCGGCACTGCCAGCCATTGTTGTGAACATGGTCCATGTTATTCTCCGGCGTAGGTGTGTGAGTATGTGCATGTGTGTGTCTGTGTGTGTGTCTGTGTTGTGGTAGTTGCCAGGTGGAACAGTGACGCTAGCCAAATGCTGTTTAATTTTAGCTGCTGTTGCTAAGTTTGTCGGCGCTGCCTAGCTACGCTGGCAGGTAATCGTCCGCCATCTGAATGTTTCTTTGTGCTCCTCAAAATCGTTATCGGTGAAGTTGTGAAAGCGTCTCCCAACGCGGGAGAAGTTGTATTACAATGTGAGCCAACCGCATGCAGGCAGGGGGAGGAGGATAGTGTTGTGTTGTGTGAGTGACTGGGTGTCCCTTCAGTCCCAGCTGATTGGTACCGGGTTCGATCCCCCCGGCGACCCCCCCCCCCCCCCCCCCAGCCTACCTGTGGGCATGGCAGCCTGACCTGGAGGCCTAGCTGCCTCTTCTTAATGACCCCATGGAATCTGAATTCACATTCAAGTCTCTCCGGATTAAATCCTCAGGTGTGTGGTGGTGGTGACATGCTGCCAAGACTCACCGGTGTGTGTGTGTGTGTGTGTGTGTGCGTGTGTATCGTGCGTGCGTGCTCTCTCGTGGTCCCATGATCATGTCTACGTTGTCATGGAAACCTGCCACTAAAATGGTCTACCGAATTCATTCAACAACAACGACATGAGTGTGTTTGTGTGTGTGGAGCTGGAGGTGGTGGTGATGGTAGTGGTGGTGGTGATGATGGTGGTGATGGTTGTGGTGGTGGTTGTGGTGGTGGTGGTGGTGGTGGTGGTGGTGGTGTTGGTGGTGGTGGAGGTGGTGTTGGTGGTGGTGGTGATGGTGATGGTGGTGTTGGTGGTGGTGTGTGTGCGCTCTGTATATAAGTTGGTATGAGTTTGGCCGTGTGTGTGTGTGTGTGTGTGTGTGTGGACTTCATGTCTTGTCATCTGCTGGTTGGTTCAGAGTGGGGTGGGGGGAGTGATGGGTGAGGGGGACGGGGGGGGCTTGGAAGTCTCTAGGAGAGTGGGAGAGTGTCTGGCAGAGACCTTGAAGCAAAGGTTCCTTGGCTCGGTGTCCTTCCTCCACTCTCCAGAATACCAAGGAACCACTCTGGTACACTGCAGATATTACTCCTCTCTCCCTGTCTGTCTCTCCCCGTCTGTCTCTCCCTGTCTGTCTCCCCTCCATCTGTCTGTCTGTCTGTCTCTGCCTATCTCTCCCCCGTCTGTCTCTCTCTGTCACTCCTGGTCTGTCTCTCTCTCTCTGTCTGTCTCTCGCTGTCTGTATCTCTGTCTCTGTCTGTCTGTCTCTCCCCATCTGTCTCTCGCTGTCTGTCTCTCGCTGTTTGTCTCCCTCTGTCTGTCTCTCTCTCTGGGTGGTGCAATGTGGTGGTGCAGGGCAGTGGTGCAAGATGGTGGTGCAGAGTGGTGTGATGGTGCAGGGCGGAGGTGCTGGGTAGTGGTACGGGGGTGCAAAGGTGGGGTCAAGGTGGTGGTGAGGGTAACCGGTGCGGGTGGTGCCAGAGTGGTGTGATGGTGCAGGGTGGTGCAGAGTGGTGGTGCAGGGTGGTGTGGTGGTGCAGAGTGGAGGTGTGATGGTGCAGGGTGGTGCAGGGTGGTGGTGCAGAATGGTGTGATGGGGCAGGGTGGTGTGGTGGTGCAGGGTGGAAGTGTGATGGTGCAGGGTGGAGGGAGGGGAGGTGGAACGCTTCCTGCCCCACGCTGAGATCAGTTGTCTCTGACGCGGGCGGAGCACCTGACCTGCAGTCTGGCAGGCTGGCAGCCTCTCTCTCTCCCTCTCTCTCTCTCTCCCCCCATCTCTCTTTCTCTCTCTGTGTGTCTCTCTCTCTCTTTCTCTCTCTCTACCCCTCTCTCTCTCTCTCTCTCTCTACCCCTCTCTCTCTCTCTACCCCTCTCTCTCTCTCTTTTATTCTCACTTCCTCTCTCTCTCTCTCTGTCTCTCGCTCTTTCTCCCTCTCTCTCTCTACCCTGTGCCCAGCTTGTGCACTTTTCCGGTGTTTTCTAAGGCATTCACACTGTGTGTGTGTGTGTGTGTGTGTGTGTGTGGTGTGTGTGTGTGTGTGTGTGTCGTGTGTGTGTGTGTGTGTGTGTGTGTGTGTGTGTGTGGCGTTACTTGTCTGGTCCGCTGTCTGGTCTCTCCTCCTTCGCCTCTCTTTCGTCGATCTTCTCTTACCTATTGATTTGATGTGTGCGTGCGTGCGTATGCGTGCGTGTGTGTGTTGCCACCACTACAGCAAAGCATGGGTCTTCCTTCAGGTCCTCCAGGGAACGCTGGAGGGTTTTAAACTCTCGACTCCGTGTGTGAGCCGTCCAGAGGAGGGGTCGTGGCTTCCCGAGCATCACACACACACACACACAACATCGATCCTCTATTGACGCTGGCGATTACTTCCTGTCGGACGTACACACAAACAGCTCTGAGATACACTCTCTGCTCTCCACAACACTCCACAACACACACACACACACACACACACACAAACACACACAACCATCCGGAGGCAGTCTCCAAGAGAAAACCAGATCGACCACGCTAGCCCAACGCTGGCCCCGTCCAAATCAGGACGACTGGACTCCAAGCTCCTGCCATTGCCATGTTGTCTGCAGTGTGTGTGCACATGCTGTTTATGGTATGTATGTGTCTGGCATTTCTGTGCATGTGTGCATGCATGCGTGTTGTGTGTGTGGGTGCGCATATTGTGTGTGTTCTGTATGTGAGCGTAACCCTTGCTTCAGCAGCATGGGGGAACATGCTCGTGTGAGGTTCGCTCTGGCTCTCAGCCCCGGAGACAGATGGGCGCTCACTGGGCTTAAAGTCGCCCCGTGCCCCGGGCTGCCGCAGCCGGTCCGGTCTGCTCAGGCTGGTTCCTCTCTCTACTCTCCGCGGATGCTCCATTCTCTCGATATCCTCCTCAAACCGTTTGGCTGACTTGCCGAGTCCTGCGACCGCCAAGGCAAAACCCCGTTCAAAATACAACCCACACACCCAACCACAAACCCTGTAGACCGGATCCATCAGCCCGACTCACACTGAGACAAGGGATTCCACCCCTACTTCACACCCCCATAAAGCAAGCCCTCCTGGTTTGCAGTGGAGAGAGAGAGACAGAGAGAGATGGAGAGAGACAGAGAGAGTGTCAGACTTAGTTGACTCCTAGATTCTGTTCTTAAGGGGAACTCCAGAAAACAAGACAGTCTCTGCGTTTCTGCTTTGTAAAAAAATACAGAATCAAACATGGAGGTTCCTCAAACCCCATCACTAGTTTTTCCAACCTGGGCAGAGCGGAGCAGAGATCTTTGATTGGTGTAGTGTGGTGTGCCGTGTGCGTGTGTGTGTTGTGTGTGTTGTGTGTGTTGTGTTGTGTGTGTGTGTGTGTGGTGTCGTGTGTGTGTGTGTGTGTTGGGTTTGTGTCGTGTGTGTGTGTGATCTCTTCTCT